>OY856412.1:1029497243-1029557243 GCA_963693085.1 Alisma plantago-aquatica
AATAGGAAACAAAGATTTGAAATTTAGGTTGATGAAAATATGTCTTTCATAAATATTAAAATCAAAATTTTAAAATAGGTTATCTTGCGTTCACAGTTAAGAGTCAGCATATCATGGCATTTACGTTAAGTTGTAGCATAATTATGCTATTTTTGCTAATATGGAAGCTAAATAATTAATACCCTACTGTTTTAAATTTATGTACATCCCAAAATTAATTATTTAAACATGGCAATATTATTATTAGATATACTTTTACATTGATAATGTAATATTTTTCCCTACATTAAATTATTAGCCTTCAAAATATATTCTAACTTTAGTGAAGTGAGAATTAAAATAACAAAAAAGCTTTTGTTTGATTTTAGCTTAGCAATCATGTGAGAATAAATTTAACACTACATGAAGTTACACAAAGAAGTTTTTAATAATTATGTAGAAAGAATTTTAGCATTATGACTATGTTTCAACAATGATGTCGATATGAAAAAAATTGTAACAATTAGTTGCATTATAATTTTTTTAACTTGGACTCGATAAATCCTTCCATATCAAAACATGGGTTGGATGTATATTATGTTAACTAAATAAAAGGAAGACATTAGAATACACTTTTTAAAAATGCATTTGTTCTACCTAGTTGTCTTGTTGTAACAAAAACAAATGAATGTTAGACATGATATTTTTTGTGCCTATTATATTTCTTGAAATCATCGGTGTCATATTTGTTCCAGGGTGCACCAATATTTGACTGTTTGGATATTTAAAAACTTAATATGGAAAAATTAGGTAAAATTTAATAGAAAGATTATCATCCCACTTTTTCACTTCAATTGACAAAAAATATAAAATTTTATTGTATGTCACTTGCTCCCTTGTGAAGACAATTACAACTGATAATTCAATAATGCACATATCTCATTTTGAAATATAATACAATATTAAATTGTTTCTGAGTCAACAGGTACATATTATGTTTCTATGATTTGGTACATGATAAATAATTAAATACTTTCTAGATACACTATTGGAATTTCATTTCTTATTATTTCATATTGAAGTATCTAAATATTTTGTTAATGTATAGGGAAGAAACTAACTGACAAATAATCTCAATAGTGAAATGAAGTTATTTTGTGTGGTCTTTAGTAGACATCTATTAACATTCTCACAGTTGTACAGATAATTGTATAAACAAATGAGAGAAATACAAAAGGTACACAAAGGGTTCATATACTATATGTTATCTCAGCCCCATACTTCTTGAAATTTGAATGAATTTTTTAAATGTTGAAAATTGTTATAGGATGAAAATTATATTTTGAAAATTAAGTAAATGGATATGATTTGCTCTTGAACATTTTGTAGGTAGAGTTTACATGAAAAACTCAATTTATTCCTATTGTTTAATTCTTTGGGAAGTCAAGCTTCAATCAAAAGTGGTATCCTCCGTGAGGAGTTGGGAGCCATGAGACTTTTTTGGTTGTTGATATTGCACCGCTAGAAAACTTTTCATAAGGCCCCTCAAGGACTATACTTGACTCAATCCTCTAAAGTAGAGTTAGCATCTCCATTCCTCGGGAATTTCTTGAATTAAGGAGTTTCTTTTGTAGATTATCTTAGTAACAATATTTGGTATGTGCTTGCTTGAGATACTTAGAGGTAGTCTCATTTCATGTAATGTGGAAGAAGGTTTGAAGATCGATGACAACAAAATTGTTAGGTTTTTAATAATACACAATATTATATCACATATAGGAAATTAAATGGTAGACTTAAGGAATCTACATCGTAATATTCAACAAACAAATTGTAACTTACTATGTAATAAAAATGCAAACCATGAGCATCGATATGAACATATATCACTTCAACAAAAAGTCAATTGGACAAACCAATGTCAAAATTTTATATTTATTTTGATAATCACATTTAAACGAGATACTAAAAAAACATGAGCAAGGTAACATTTTCAAAAGCACATTCTCTTCATGAACTTATCCATATGTTTAAATGATAATAGTTTGTGGGGGAATCAACATACCCCTACTTTGCTATTTGATTCAAACTAAATTATAAAAATTCAACCAAACTATCTTTTCTTGCATAGAATGGTCATTATCCTTTTAATTTTAGTCTTCTGGTTGTACAAAATACCATGTATGAGTTGTTAACCCATGTCTGGCTCAGGATCACATCCTAGGCCAATTTTGTTTATTTCACATTAACACAATTGGATTTAGATTTGGACCATTCATTAATTGGTTGAAGATATACAAAACTGAAAGTAATAGGGTTCCTTCATCTCTGTGGAATCCCCTCATTTAAATAAAATCAATACTTCTTTGAGAAGGACTGACATAGTCCTCTAGTTTGATAGAGGTAATTTATTAGTGACAAACACAAAAACAAATTTTGTAGATGAAAGTTTTACAACTCCATCTCCTAATTTTGAAAGAATCCAAATTTAAAAAACATGTAAGAGGGACTAATAGATTTGATCTAGTTCAAACATACTGCACCTCAAATCAACAATTCAATAAACTACATATGATCGAATATGTGACACCCCACCATCACACAGATAGCAAGGTGACACACGAAAACATGTGGAACTTCCATAAACCACATATTACCAAAAAAATAGGTTAATTAAAAATGTTTGCGGAAAGACATATAAAAGAAAGTTTATTACATCCAGATCCTGCAATGAAATATGTTATATAAACATACACAAGCCTTGATAGAAGTTCCCTGCTTACAGAAACCAGCTGGCTTGCCAGCACATGAGTTCATCACCTATTTATATGTACATAACAAGTCACATAAGGCCAACAGCAGGATGAACAAGAGTACAACATCTATACATCGTGAAACGTTGTCAAAACACCCCTGAGGACCTGAGAGTACATGGATGACTCTAGGACTCTACTATACCAAAACATGTAGCATGTCCATCTCTTACCTTCTACTGCTCCTCTTCTTGCTACTCATCCACAACCTCGCGACCACCACATCTAGCACGAACACCTAAAAAGGTTGTAAACTAGCGGGGTGAGACACACAATCCCAGCGAGAAACATAACTCCCCACCAAAACTATAAAACTCCAGAAATCTTAAAGCAAGAAAAGAAGATAACTGATATAAGAGGATTATATGAGTGGCTGTAACGACCCCGCCTCCTGGTAGCTCCCAATTAAGGGAGACCCGAAGGTCAGAACCGCTATTCAATTAAAAGGATCCAAGGTTCAACAATTAATCAATAATAATTATGAAATTCTACTAACTAATTGGAATTTGGTATAAAATTAAAACTTTACTTACCTTTGTAAACTTGGGAAATCTATCTATCCTGGTCTTGAATTATTCTATCTAATCCTCCTTGCACTTTATTTCTTTTTCCGCAATGTGTCACTTTACTGTTTGTTCTTTCAATGGTTGTTCCTAAAACGCCGACAAACAAAATGTCGGTCAGTATATCGAAGCATACTGGTATGTGGGAACAACCAAAATCTTGCAAATATGGCTAACAATTTAGTAATCACAATCAAATTAATTAACAAGCCAATTTATGCTTTTCAGTATGTCATTCTCCACAGCTTTTGCCCTAACCCTGGCCTACCCACCTTAGGGTTCCCTTTGCCAATGACTTAAGGCCACCTTCTCAATCCCGAGCTTGGTGCCTGGGGGTCACCACTCATGGTTCCCACTAGTCATGCAATATCATAGACCACCTTCTTGGTGTCTGGGGTCACCACTCAAGGTGTCCATTGGTCTACCCATCTGGGCCTGACATTTGGCATCATCCATCAGGGTGACATGTAGGTGTGAGAATCCATACTTCTATTATTAATGTGATAATCATAGTGACTTTATAATTTGCAAGTATGAACATCCAAACTGTTAATTTGCATTCAATGTGATTAACCATCCGAAAAATCATCGGGAAACTAAGGCGGTTATTCATAATTAACCACATGCCTGTCAAGTTGTCTTGAATGCAGAATTAATCCAAATAATCAAGTAATCCAGAATCAAGCAAGCAAGCACAATTCAATCCTGAAATAAACATCCAATATTTTCTATCATGGATCATGGTATCCAAGTCTAATAGACCTAATCGTGATCTAGGGTTACTAGCCCCTTTTAAGGTCTTAACCATAATTAGGGTTTCATCTCCTTTTTACCACTTTTATTTTACTTTTATCAAAATATCCATCATACCCTAATTATCTTGTCGTATTTTCCATTAAGATCCTTAAGATCAGGTTTGGACCACAAAAACCCTAATTTCCAGATTACAATATCTTTTCTTCCCTTTTTTTTCCTCACTTTAGGGTTTCTAAGGGTTTTAATTATAACATTAGGTTTAAAACCCTAATTCTTTCAATTCCATCATCAAAACAGGTTAAAATCTAACTTTATCATTAAACAAGTTAACCACGCTTGAATTAATCTAATTGCAATATTAAATCTATCCTTGATTAACAACTAGGGTTTCTATCTACAAATTAACACCCTTTTCATCAAAACAATACACTTTTGTTAAAAGAGACATATTTAGGCTTGTGAACCATTTTTAATTTATTCCTCGTATTTTTCTGATCATTTTTCATGTATATACTTTTCCCTTCCGAGTTTCCTAGAAAGAGTTATGATTTTTTTAAGAAAACCCTTTTTTTATCAATTTAATTACTAACTTTAGAAAAATGATGGTCGTCTGATTCGTGGTCTGTTGGTCTACTCAGGATCCAACGGTCAAGGATATGCGCGTCTGCTCTTTGCGATTAAAAGAAAGTGAAATACAAAACTGTCCTTACCTTCCTTCTCAGACATCGGGGGCAACAAGGTCCTTTCCCTCCCCCTTCCCTTCTTCTTCCTCGTGAGTCTAACTCCGTCCGTGAACTGGTGCTTGCCCGTGGTCAACCTCAGGGTTGACTCTGGGCATCAGGCTTCCTCAACCGTCGTGGATTTTGCTGCTCCTCCTCTGGTCCCCATCGAACTCAACGGCACCCTCAAATTCTCTAGAAGTGGCTCGAGTCAACGGGACAGAGAAGCCCCATCTCCGGCGAGGAACTGCTCCAGGTTGGAGGTGAAGGTCATCATCTTACTCACAATCAAACTGCGTGCTGACTTGTCCCCTTTCGTCCGGACCCAATGGGGTGATCTCGGCTTCCGAAGAGGGCGTGCAACCCTCTATATATATAGGGAGGTCGGCATGGAGTCTGATGCTATTCGGCCATTTAGGGGAAACTGTCCCACGCCTGGAAATTAGGGGAAACCAGGGATGATTCAAACCGACTCAGTCTCCCGATTCTATTGGGCATCTCATCTTTCCAAAACATGGCCTGAGGAGAGAGAGAGGGGTGTGAGAAGATTACAGGTTTTGCTGATCTTTCCTTTTCTGACTCGAGCTGGAAGATGATCCCTTGATCATCCGATCACCATCCAACGACCATCACTGCGCGTGACTCCTGCCTGGGCTAGGCCTTGTTTCCCAAACCGATTTTAAATCTCATGATAAATTGATTATCCCTTTGTTTTTATAAAATCAATAACTCCTTCCTCGTTAATTATTTTTCAATAAAATTTTAGGAGAAAGTCTATTATGACTTAATATACCATTGTATGAAAATTTGAGAGCAAAACCCGAAAGGAAAAACCCTTTTTCATCATATGCAAGTCAAGGACTTATAAGGCATATTTTATGCATATTTCCTCTCTCTTAATCTTTATTTTCTTTATTTTGTTTCCTTTTAGCATTAGGAATCTTATGGATACGAAAATCCATCAAGGATAACTCAATCTTACCTCTTTCCACTTATTTCCCACATTTATCATTGTCTTCAATTTCTTTCTTAATAAAGAAAATATTTAATTGATCTCTTCTTTTCTTATTGCACTCTTTATGCAACTTTGGACTCCTTGGAACCCAAGGAACCCAAGAGGCACGAAATCCCATCTTGGGGAAATATTCCTTTGCCTTTTACTTATCCATTTTCTTATTATCTTACTTATTTCCTTATTCTTTTTAAGGATTTCCCTTTATCTTTCATTTCATTTTCCTCTTTTCATATTTCTTTTATTAGAAATCATATGCAAATAAATTTTATTCAATTGTGTCCATTAATGCCACTTTCCAAGTATTTCTTATAAATACTTTACTTAATACACATTATCTTGTATTTTTTTCTTAATATTTGGACTTTTCTTCTTTTCTTCTCTTTTATATCCATTATTGGATTAATATAATAATGGGTGTCACGAAATTCCTATCTAAAGGAATATTTACAAGGAAACTCATCCTTTGAAGCAAATCTTAGAATCTTTTTTTATTTAAGCCCAAATTCACAAAGTTATTATATTTCAATAAATGAAAACACATGCAAAAATGAGGTTGTAACAGTGGCATACTGAGCATAACTTACTATATCATCCATCTTTCCAAGATTACGAGAGGCATATAACCTAATTTTCTTTATGGAACATGTTTGACAAGATAAGATTTATAAGATCTTATCACAAAACATAATGAACGTATAAGTAACTACAAGGTATAACAATATCAACTACACAAGCAAGGTCTCAGCCAATGTTCTGTATTTGTACTAAGAAATAAACACTATTCAGTTGAATTACGTATTATTATGCCCTGAGGAAGTGAACTGTACCGCTTAGATCCAACCGATGGCTGCGCAACCTAGTGTCGGTGCCATACATGGTCAATGTATGATCCAAACCACGACCTCTCCTCATAGTCAGTGCATGAGAACCAAAGCAAGACCGCAGTCTCATGCTTTAAGTGGCCTCAGCCACAGGGTCAGCTCCGCAAGCTACCCATAACTCTAGCCCACCTTGGTACAGGACTCGACGCTAGTAAAACATGAACCACAGGCCTATTGACCATGCTCTGAGCCAAGAACACATTCATGCTCTTTCACATACCTTGAGCCATGCGCCTGTTCACCATGCTCTATATATCTTGAATCTACAACCGCAGTAGCACTCAAATCCTCCTATTTTCGGCTAGGAGAAACCCTTCATATTCAACAATATACGCTCCGGGTTAACCCATAGGAGAATCCGTTTCACCATCACCAACTACTGACGATGATGGATCTATGGCCAGGGCAAACTACATGATATATTCCACTATAATTAGTTAGTATATTTTAAGTGGATTGTTGAGGCAACCAAGTTGTAAAACATACAAGTAGTGAGTTATATTATTACTTTCATCATCACAT
The DNA here is from genome assembly GCA_963693085.1 of Alisma plantago-aquatica. Taxonomy (NCBI): domain Eukaryota; kingdom Viridiplantae; phylum Streptophyta; class Magnoliopsida; order Alismatales; family Alismataceae; genus Alisma; species Alisma plantago-aquatica. The sequence continues at coordinate 1,029,504,492 of OY856412.1, forward strand.
CATCATGGGATCTCAATCCCTTATTACAAAATATCACTGCCTCTTAAGGCATCATCACCATCTTACATCACCACTTGGGATAAGAATCCCTATCTCATCAACAAGAGGATAATACCTCACTAGGCACTCAGCCTTTATCAGGTCCTCAGACCTATCTTACCGCACCGGTAATACATATATATTTCATCAACAAGAGTTATCATCATGATACAATGTCATTCAAACGTACATGTGCCTCATATCTCTTACCTGGATATGAATTCATCTTGTAACCTACATTGTTAGTATAAAAGAGACATCTTTCAAATCACTAGGCATACAGCTCCACTGTTTATCATGTCATCATGTTCTATTATATCAATCACATTACTTACTATCAAAATGTGGGCCTCTATTTATGCTTTCATATACATAAACTATCATCATACTATCTTTATTTGACATTACTTTTAAGAATCCCACAAGTCATTGGTTTACAAACCATTATCCATTTCACATTATCACCAAAGATGTGACTATAAGATAAAAAACCATAAACTAGGTTTTCCGGGTTAGACCTATCCCTCACCAAAGATGCCTGCTACCCTCACTAGAAGTGTGACGGGTAGGGCGCCCCTCACTATACATGGTATTGGGCAAGGTCATACCCTCACCAAAAGATAAACGGCTAGGATTTCAAACCCTAAAGCACATGTTACCATGACGATCAACCAAACTACACTCTAACATGCACTAGAGACCAGCTAGCACAGAGGTGTGTCGTGCAACTAGAACTAGAGGAGTATGTGTCGTGCACAAGGGACAACCTCCATCGATCAAGGCACTCTATCACCCACAACATCAAACCATATCGTCCATGAGCATGGTAGCAACATATCGACGAACCCTTAAAGGCACCTATTAGGGTTTCACCATACAAACACAATAACAGGCACCAAGCCACCAAGGCTCATCTCCACTTCATCATATCAGCTAGGACCAAACTCAAGGTAAGGGGGTATATCGGGCAACCTCTCCCCAGAGGGTATCGTGCAGAGAAATAGGTCTAAGGTGTATCGCCCAAGCTCACTACCTAGGTGTAGAGGGCCATATCGGGCACCAAGACAACGACACAACCTGATGTATTGGCCAGGAGTTAAACCCCAGATAAAGAGGTGTCGGGAAACACTACTAAAGAGCATGTCGTGAAAAGCATGAAGCATAGCCCGACATGGTCATCATCAACCTCAAAATCACCATCTTCCCAACCCTAAAAGATCAAAGGAATTGGCTCACCTCTCAACAACCAAGAGAGAGGGGTTCTACACAATCCTTTATCACAAATCGGGCATCAAGATGGATCACCACCACATCTAGGTCAACACTCCACCTAGGCTCACCTATCAAATCCATGGTGAGAGAAGGGTGTTACTTAAGCATCTAGAGTATAGACTCACCTCTCAACATCCAAGAGAGAGGGGTGTTGTCTATAACACTAGGCCTCAAACTCACTTTCATGACCAAGGAGAGAAAGGGGTATTTCCACCAAAGGAAATCCTCAACTATGGGTTCGGCCAACTAGATCCAAAGGTACACCCACATTATATCTAAAAGAGAAAACAAGATCATATATCAACAAGATCAAAGGTATAATTAAGCAAGAAGTATATTCAACAAGTTGCATGGCCGAATATGATCATACATGGACATACAAAAAGGGAAGGTAGTATAGTTAGGGTTAGAAGTTATGTAACCACCTTAAGCAAGCTCCTCAAGCTCCAAGCTCTAAGCTTCTAGCTCCAAAGCACACCACTTTCGGCTACCTCAAGAAAAGGAACAAAGATCATAACCACTATGGCCGAAGAGTAGGCAAGATGGAGAAGAAGATGCTGAGGAGAGAGGGAAGATGCTTACCGACGAAGCAAGGTCCACCTAGGGTTCAACAACCAAGCTAGAGGAAGAAGAAGAGATCTCCACCAAGGGGGATCGGCCACCAAGCACCAAAGAAAGGTGTGTCATGCACCAAAGAAGAGAAGAGAAAAAAAGAGATAAAAGGGATCCTAAGGAAGTGAAAGGGAAGATATATATAGGAAAGGATCAAAGGTGAACCTAGGCAAGGTGTCATCTTACTTAGGGACACTTGTCCAACGTCTTTCCACCTTGCAAACCACATGCAACATGTTATGCCACCACTCATCAAGAGATCAGCCACATATCCAAGGTATGGTGACACAACCAAAGCAAGGAGGTCAAAGGGGTCAAAGGTCGACACACACACCACCACCTTGGCTGACACACCCATGGGCGACACCCCCCCCATGGCTGATACAAGGTGCTCCTTCCCGATACAAAGCTCATCAAGGCAAGGCAAGGCAAGGCCCAAACAAGGTGAAACAAAGCTCAACAGAGATCTACAAGGCCCAAGGCAACTCAAGAAACGAGCCCAACCCTTCCTCTCAACTCCAGAGGAAGTAAAGAGAGAGAAGAGAAACAAAGTACAAGAAAACCCTAATCACCACTAAAGGTGATTAGCAAGCAACTAAGCACAAGGTTTAGGCAAGCAAACATGATAAGCCCAAAATGAAGGTCAGGGTCCTTACAAGCCATAAACCTCTACAAAGGGATTTTGCCCCCGAAATCTGAAGAGAAAAGCGAGGGATACTTCTGTTGGGTTTTTGTGGAGAAAACATGTGCGGCGGAAGCGATAAATCCACGCAACCCGTAACAGGATCTCGTCGATAACAGCGTATTCGGAAATAGGTTTGCGGGATATACCTTATCGCGGAGCAAGTCCGACGATGTCCCGCTACACGACGGTGCAACGCTGCTTGTCAAATACGGACGGATCTTCTCTCCCGTTCTCTGTTGCAGGTTGATCCGGCGATGCTCCTTTGCGGCAGTGACGTACGTTGCTCGCAGCACGTACAGGTGGTCGTTGACGTCCTCCGAACGTAGGCGTCAAGGCGTCTGCGTCTCTACTTCGTCCATGCGGATGGACGGAACTCCACGTCGGGCTTCTCAAGCTGGCGGGAAGGAGCGTGTCTCTGCGGCGGCGTGCTAGCGGCGCGTTGCTCTCCTTTCTCTCCTAAGAACGGAGACGGCTAGGTTTACGTATGTGAGCGTAACCTAAAAGCGTCTCTCTATATCTTATATAGATATCGGCCGTCTATCCTCCTTTAAATAGGATAAGAAGAGAAGTAGGGTTTCCTAAACCCATCGGTAAACAGAAACGTTGCGTTAATTAAAACACTCGTGGATTAATTAGAATATTTCGGAATTCATTAATTAACCAAATAATCGCAATAATTGATTAATTAATATCCGACTCCATGCAATCTCTTGGGATGGCTCTACGGGCATACATATACTAACAGACTCCCACTTGCACTTAGAGCCAGTCACTCCAATATTATTCTAATCCATTACATAAACATGTTAGTAATCAATGTGATTCGTAGCAATTCCAATCAAATCCACAATTATACTCCTATTCCAATACATCCTATGTGTGTGACCCGGTAGGCTCCAAATTACGTTGGCAGTGATATCCATAATCATATTATGATTTCACAAACAATGATTGGTATCTAGCAAGACTTCATTGCTACCCAAGTAATTGGAGAAGTTGGAGAACAACTTGACCTATCATTCATGACTGGTGTTATAGTGATTGTATAGTTCCTTTGTCGCTGATATCCGGATTGAACTCAAGTCATGGAATTGTTATCCTCTTCAATGTTCAATCCATGTTCCTTAAACTAGAGCAGACTGTCTGAGCTATATGTAAGCTTAATATCACATATTGACTCACATCAGCATGGCCATGCATTTCTCAGTCTCGCTTATCAAGTGGCCGAAATATCAAACTCCCGTAGGAAGGACAAATTCCATCTACATCACTCACAGTCATCCCCATGTGTCACAGTGCACCCAAGCACCATCTTTATGGCAATCCTTATTCAGGACCACGGTGGATGATGTCAAAGTACACCGAAAGACATGTGATAAGTGTAGTGACTTCAGGTCTAAGAACCACAATCACCACCATCATTATGAGATGTGACTCTAACTACCAATCATGGTATCCATGTGTCACTCTCAAGGTGGGTCTATCCGATACACTGTTCTCTAACAAGTATCTATGTATTTGGTTTGATATCTCCATATCATGGATAATGAGATTCTTCCATCAACCAACATACATTCTAATCTTATGTGTTATTGATGTCTATGGATATTTCCACAATAACAACTGATTAGGGACAAAACAAGAATACATACTCTTAGCATACATATGATCTCACTGTTCAAGTCATCAACCCGAAGACATATGTCATTGAGTATATTATTCTATAGACATCTATAAGTTTTATGGTCATCTCACAATATAAAACACAAACATATAGATTGGAAACTTGCCTTTATTGATATGATCAATGTAGTATTACAAATCATTTACATAGTATCCCATTACAATCATCGAATGATAGTCTCTATGGGCATACATACCAACAGATTCCCACTTACACTTATACCCAATCACTCATGAATCTCAATCCAAGTGATCGAACATGTCCGTCATGTTTCTGCTGTGAAAGTGCTTTTGTGAGCGGGTCAGCCACATTGCTTTCTGTAGGTACTCTGCAAATCTTCACATCTCCTCGTTGTACGATCTCTCGTATGAGATGGAACCGCCGTAGAATATGTTTGGAACGTTGGTGTGATCTTGGTTCTTTAGCTTGTGCAATTGCTCCATTGTTGTCGCAAAACAACTCAATTGCATCACCAGCGCTTGGAACCACTCCAAGTTCAGAAATGGACTTCTTGAGCCACACAGCTTCCTTTGCAGCATTAGATGCGGCAATATATTCGGCCTCTATTGTAGAATCCACAACCGTCTCTTGCTTGGAACTCTTCCAGCTCACAGCTTCGTTATTCAGGCAAAACACAAATCCAGATTGTGATCTGTAGTCATCTTTGTCAGTTTGGAAGCTAGCATCGGTGTAACCCTTTACCACGAGCTCTTCCTCACCACCGTATACCAAGAATTGATCCTTAGTTCTTCTCAAGTACTTTAGGATGTTCTTTACGGCTGTCCAGTGACATTCACCTGGATCTGAATGATACCGGCTCGTCATGCTCAAAGCATACGACACATCAGGACGAGTACATAACATTGCGTACATGATAGATCCAATTGCTGATGCATATGGAATCTTACTCATGCGTGCTTGTTCATCACATGAACTAGGACACTGGGCTTTAGAGATTGTAACCCCATGGGACATGGGCAAGTTACCTCTCTTAGAACCCTCCATGCTAAACCTCTTTAGCACCTTGTCAATGTATGTGCTCTAGCTTAGGCCTAGAAGCCTTCTAGATCTATCTCTATAGATCTTAATCCCAAGTATATAGGATGCTTCACCTAAATCCTTCATAGAGAAAGTCTTCCCTAGCCAACCTTTTACTGTCTGAAGAGTAGGGATGTCATTTCCCATCAATAGTATGTCATCCACATACAATATGAGAAATACGAATGTGCTCCCACTAACCCTTTTGTAAACACAAGGTTCATCTTCATTTTGACTAAAGCCAAACTTTTTGACTACTTCATCAAAACGTAGATTCCAGCTCCGAGATGCTTGCTTCAATCCATAGATTGACCTTTGTAGCTTACAGACTTTATTGGCTTCCTTTGGATCGATAAAACCCTCAGGTTGTGTCATGTACACATCCTCGAGTAAATTCCCATTAAGGAATGATGTTTTAACATCCATCTGCCAAATCTCATGGTCATGATAAGCTACAATGGCAAGCATGATCCTGATGGATTTAACCATGGCAACTGGTGAGAAGGTCTCGTCATAATCAACACCTTGAATTTGACGGAATCCTTTAGCAACCAATCTACCTTTATAGGTTTGAACATTTCCATCCATGTCAGTCTTCTTCTTAAAGACCCACTTGGACCCTATGGGTCTTACCCCTTCGGGTGGATCCACCAAGGTCCATACCTTGTTGGTGTACATGGATTCCATCTCAGATCTCATGGCTTCGAGCCATTTCTCAGATTCTGGTCCCTTAGTAGCTTCTAGATAGGAAGTTGGCTCATCTTCTATGCCCAATTCGTCACTATCTTGAGTCACGAGAAATCCAAATCTCTCAGGCTCAAGTCGTGTCCTACTAGATCTACAAGGTTCTTGTGTTACATTTGGAACTTGAAATTCCACAACAACTTGTGAGTCCTCATGTTCCTTATGTACCTCCTCAGGTTCTCTACTTTCTTGTTGGTCTCGAACTTCTTCGAGCTCTACATTCCTCCCACTAATTCCTTTGGAAATAAATTCCTTTTCAAGAAATACAGCAGTCCTAGCAACAAACACTTTGTTGTCAGTTGGTGTGTAGAAGTAGTATCCCCGAGTTTCCTTGGGGTATCCAACAAAATAGCATTTTTCCGATTTGGGTCCAAGCTTTTTAGGAAATTGTTTCCTAACATAAGCTTCACATCCCCAAATCTTTAACATAGACAAATTGGGATGATTCCCATTCCATATCTCATATGGTGTCTTTTGAACCGATTTGGAAGGTACACGGTTAAGTGTAAACGCTGCAGTTTCAAGAGCATATCCCCAGAACGATATTGGAAGTTCGGCTGAACTCATCATTGATCGTACCATGTCTAATAATGTACGATTCCTTCTTTCTGACACACCATTATGTTGTGGTGTACCAGGTGGAGTCCATTGTGATACAATACCACGGTCTCTCAGAAGGTCCTCAAACTCTTGGCTTAAGTATTCACCACCTCGATCTGAACGGAGTGCTTTAATACTCTTACCAAGTTGCTTCTCTACTTCATTCATGAAAGTCTTGAACATTTCAAGAGTTTCTGACTTGTGTTTCATAAGATATACATAGCCATACCTACTGAGGTTATCAATGAAGGTAATGAAGTATTGATAGCCTCCTCTAGCATTTGATCTAAAAGGTCCACATACATCAGTATGTATGAGCCCTAGCAGATCACTGGCTCTCTCACTGTGTCCAGTGAAAGGAGTTTTGGTCATCTTCCCTAATAAACATGCCTCACATGTCTCTAATGATTCAAAATCAAAAGAGTCTAGATAACCATCCTTATGGAGTCTAGATATGCGCTTCTCGTTTATGTGCCCAAGACGACAATGCCATAAGAATGTTTTGTTTGAGTTGTCAAGTTTTAACCTTTTAGTATTTACGTTATATATGCTAGTCTCAAGTTCTAACAAGTAGATACCATAAGACATAGGGGCATTGCCATAAAAGATCTCATCTTTAGATATAGAAATAATTCCATTCTTAATGTGAAATTCAAATCCACTCTTGTCCATACAAGATACAGAAATAATATTTCTATTAATGGCAGGTACATAATAGCAATTCTCTAAATCTATTACAAGGCCCGTAGGCAAAGATAAACTAATAACTCCAACTGCGGTGGCAGCAACTCTTGCTCCATTAGCAACCCGCAGCTCGACTTGGCCCTTTCGTAAAGGCTTACTTCTTATCAGATCCTGCATATTAGAACATATGTGAGATCCACATCCGGTATCCAGTACCCATGATGAAGAAGTATTTAAGTTTATCTCAATAACGTATATACCTGAAGTGGAGATCTCTATCCCCTGCTTCTTCTTCCTCAATTCCTCCAGGTAGAGAGGACAGTTTCTTTTCCAATGTCCAGGCTGGTGACAATGGTGACAACTGCCTTCTTTGGAGATCCCACCTTTAGCTTTGAGCGCGGATGACTTTGGCTTCTGCCCGGCCTTAGAACTTTTCTTAGCCTTGCCTTTGCCTTTTGACTTTCCCTTTGTCTTGCTGATCATCATCACAGACTTGGGCTTGTCTTTCTTCATTTGTGCTTCAGCTGTCCTCAACATGCCCAACAATTCTGACAACGGCTTGTCAAAATTGTTCATGTTGTAGTTCATGACAAAATGATTATATGATTCAGGAAACAATTGTAGAATCACATCAGTGGCCAACTCTTGACCTAGGGGAAATCCCAGCTTGGATAGGCTTTCCACGTACCCAATCAAGGTGAGTATATGGGTGCCAACTGAGTCTCCCTCTTTCATCCTGCTTTTGAACAACGCCTTTGAGACATCATATCTCTCCTGTCTTGCTTGATGTTGATACATGTTCTTGAGATGTGTTACCATCTCCATGACATTCATGTTCTCATGTTGCTCTTGCAACTCATAGTTCATTGAGCACAACATTAGGCACTTGACATCCACGGCATCATCAAGGTGCTTCTTGTAAGCATCCTTTTCAGACTTGGGCGCATTTACGGCGGGCTCCTCTGGCTCTGGTGTTTCAAGGACATAGAGCTTACGCTCATGTGTGAGAACAATTCTCAACGTCCTAAACCAGTTTTGAAAGTTGGTTCCGGTAAGTTTGTCCTTCTCAAGGACCGATCGCAACGAGAACGTGTGAGTGTTGTTTGCCATTTTATTGCTACAAAAGAAAAAATTTGCATTTAGTCCAAAACATTTTGACTTGTAAAGATTTGATAAACGAGATTAATTAGGCCTTTAATTAATTACGCTCCCACTATTTTATTCAAATTGATAGCCCTCACTATCAACTCGGAAGATTGCAACGCACAACCTTCTAGTGAGCCAAGACCCAAAATAATTGGATCAATGCCCAGCCAACGCTGGCGTCAAAGACCAAATACTAAGGTAGGCAACTTTTGCCAATTGCATCATATGCAACTCTTGGATAGATGATCATGCACAACTCCTTGCCATGATGCATCTGTGTGCCTCTAGGTACTTGATCCTATCAAGGTTCCCTAGTTAAGTCCAACCCATAAGCCAACACGATGAGTGTGCACCCTGCGGAGGCAGACCCACACACCCACCATCACACTTCCACGAGATAGACAGTGTACCACACGGAGGCGTGCCCACACATAGTCGATCAAGCTTTTCATGTGTGTTGCTTTATGGAAGGCAACTAAAACTTAATATTATTAATTAAGGGATTTAATTTATACATATATATATATCCAAACACCACATACTTATAGTATGTATCATATACTACTATATCCACAACCACAAACGATAGACATGCAATCACAAATACATCGGTTATGGCCATACTATTGTAATCCTTTGGAGCAACAAAGGATTACGGTCCACCTATGGTCTTATGCATCTCATGCAACACCTGTGAAAACAACCTGTAAGCCTGTAATGATCAACATTACAATGAACAACTTCATGGATGCTTCGTGAGGTTGGACCTTCAAGTTGCTTCTTGGAATGGGATCTTCTTGTTGCTTCTCCTTGGACGCTCCGTGGAGTTGGATCTTCAGGTTGCTTCTTGGAATTAGATCTTCATGGTGCTTCTCCATGGACACTCCTTGGAGTTAGATCTTCAAGTGGCCTCCTTATATCAAGTTTACAAAGACTAAAACTAATCCTATCTCTATTACATCATATGAGTACAAATATAAAAGGAAAGAATTAATTACACTTTGAAATAAGAGATGAGGCTCGGCATGCAAGCCGAATACTTTATACAAATGATCCATATGTAACCATTATACATCCATAGAATTCACAAACAAACATATCCACAAGATCGACATCCACATTCATTCACAACATTCACAAAAGGGGATACTAGGCCATAACCGTGCATGCACTCACCACATAAAACATATTTTAAAGGCGACGTGTATGCTATCATAGGTATATCTACATATATGTATATACATATTAAAATTACAGTACTTTTAATGCGGGACATTCCCCATTAAATGAATTTTGACTCCCACGCAGACAATGCGGGGTACACAGGGGCAGCGCCCCTGAAAGGTCTACGGAATTTTACTTCCGTGCACTTAGGAAAATCACTATTTTCCATAGTCGACCCCGTCCAAAATGTCAAAAACAATAGCCTGCGGCGTATGTGGAATTAGGTTTAGATTTGCACATTAACAGGTTTAATTCGCATCGTATGCAACATAAAACAGTATACAGCGATTCGATCATATCGAAATGAATCCAAATACGCCGTAGATCGACGCTGCTCTGATACCAATGTTGGGTTTTTGTGGAGAAAACATGTGCGGCGGAAGCGATAAATCCACGCAACCTGTAACAGGATCTCGTCGATAACAGCGTATTCGGAAATAGGTTTGCGGGATATACCTTATCGCGGAGCAAGTCCGGCGATGTCCCGCTACACGACGGTGCAACGCTGCTTGTCAAATACGGACGGATCTTCTCTCCCGTTCTCTGTCGCAGGTTGATCCGGCGATGCTCCTTTGCGGCAGTGACGTATGTTGCTCGCAGCACGTACAGGTGGTCGTTGACGTCCTCCGAACGCAGGTGTCAAGGCGTCTGCGTCTCTACTTTGTCCACGCGGATGGACGGAACTCCACGTCGCGCTTCTCAAGCTGGCGGGAAGGAGCGTGTCTCTGCGGCGGCGTGCTAGCGGCGCGTTGCTCTCCTTTCTCTCCTAAGGACGGCGACGGCTAGGTTTACGTACGTGAGCGTAACCTAAAAGTGTCTCTCTATATCTTATATAGATACCGGCCATCTATCCTCCTTTAAATAGGATAAGAAGAGAAGTAGGGTTTCCTAAACCCATCGGTAAACAGAAACGTTGCGTTAATTAAAACGCTCGTGGATTAATTAGAATATTTCGGAATTCATTAATTAACCAAATAATCGCAATAATTGATTAATTAATATCCGACTCCATGCAATCGCTTGGGATGGCTCTACGGGCATACATATACCAACAACTTCCTCCTCATCTCTTCCTCAAGCTCCCACGTGGCTTCCTCAATGCCACAATGATGCCAAAGAACCTTTACAAGAACCAGGTCTTTCCTCTTCAACTTCTTCACTCTTCTGTCAAGGATCATCACTGGACCTTCCTCGTAGGTCACATCTTCATCAAACTCAACCTCAACTGGCTGTATCACTGTCCCCGTGTCTGGATGACTTTTCTTCATCATGTTGACATGGAACACCAGTTCTAACCTGTGCAACTCTGTTAGCAGCTCTAACTTATAAGCTACCTTGCCAACATGTGCTATCACCAGATATGGCCACATATATATAGGTGTCAGCTTTCCTTTTCGGCCAAACCTTAGCATGCATTTCCATGGCGAGACCTTGAGATACACTTTGTCTACCACCTAGACTCTAAAGATCATCAGTGATTGTCTGCATAAGACTTCTATCTGTTCTGTGCTGCTTTCAACTGTTGTTGTATTACTTTGATCTTTTCTATTGTCTACTGCACTAACTCAGGCCCCAAAAGCTAATACTCACCAGACTCATACCAACATAGAGGGGATCTGCACTTCCGGCCATATAGAGCCTCATAAGGAGCCATGTTGATGCTCCACTGGTAAATGTTGTTGTAGGCAAACTCTATCAAACTGAGATGTACATCCCAACTGCCTAGAAACTATAAAACACATGCTCAGAGAAGATCCTCCAAAGTATGAATAGTCCTTTCAGACTACCCATCTATTTGTGGGTGAAAAGAAGTACTGAACCTCAACTGTGTTCGCAATGCTTTGTGCAACTGTTCCTAGAAATGACTCATGAACTGAGGTCCTCTGTTAGAAACTATCATTGCTGGCACACTGTGTAAACACACTATCTCATCTACATACACCTGAGCAAGCTTCTTGGCTGTATATTTTGTTTTTATAGGTATGAAATGGGAAGACTTCGTTAATCTATCCACTATCACCCAAATGGAATCATGATTCTTAGCTATCTTGGCAGACCAACTACGAAATCTATGGTTATATGATCCCATTTCCACTATGGTATCGACATGGGTTGCAAGGTACCTGTCAGCTTCTGATGATCAACCTTAACTTGCTGGCATACCACACACCTAGCCACAAACTCGGCTACAACCTTCTTCAAGTCAGGCCACCAATATAGATCCTTTAGATTGTGATACATCTTGGTGACTCTTGGATGCATAGCATACATCGATGTGTGTGCTTCCTCAAGTACTAGATTTCTCAGATCGTAAACATTAGGTACCACCATCCTATTACGATAACAAACTAGTCCATCTTTAGACTCATGGAACCCATCACACTTTTCACTACTAAACTCTGATCTGATCAACTGACATGAAGCATTTGTATGTTGTGCATCTTTGATCTGCTACCTTAACGTAGGCTTGACTTGCATCTATGCCAACAAACCTACCAACAAAGAAACCTCCATCCACACATTCATCTGCCGCAAGGAAACAAACATATCTCGCCTATAGCATTCCAAAGAACTCAACTGTGCTTTCTTCATCGAGAGAGAAGAAGGAGACTTTCTACTAAGAGCATCAGCTACCACGTTCGCCTTACTAGGATGATACTCAATGGTGCAATCATAATCATTGATTAGCTCCATCTAGCGATTATGTCGCATGTTCATCTCACTCTGTGAGAAGATGTACTTCAGATTCTTATGATCTGTAAAGATCTGACACACTTCCCCATAAAGATAGTGTCTCCAAATCTTTAACGTGTGGGCCATTACTGCCAACTCCAAATCATGTGTCAGGTAGTTCTCCTCATATTTCTTAAGCCGTCGTGAAATAAAGGAAACCACATGGTCTTCCTGCATCAACACGCAACCTAAGCCTTTCTTGGAAGCATCACAGAAAACAACATTGCCCTTCCCAGGCTCTGGCAGCACCAACACTGGGGCACTAGTCAGCTTCTCCTTCAAGCTTTAGAGAGCTTGCTGACAACGATCATCCTAGACAAAAGGTACATCCTTCCTGGTCAGCTTTGTCAACGGCAACGCGATCACACTGAAATCCTTTATAAACCTCCGGTAGTATCCTGCCAAACCCAGAAAACTATGAATTTCTGTCGACGTCTTTGGTTGTTCCCAATCTATAACTGACTCCACCTTCTTAGGGTCCACTCTGACTCCTTCAGCAGATATCACATGTCCCAAGAATGTCACTTCCTTCAACCAGAACTCACATTTACTGAACTTGGCATACAACTAATGTTGGCGAAGAAGAGTCAATGCTTGTCGAAGATGTTGTTCATGCTCTTACCTGTCTCGACTATAGATCAAGATGACATCTATGAAGACTACAACAAACTGATCTAGAAATGGATAGAACACCCCATTCATCATATCCATGAAAGCAGCAGGTGCATTGGTTAGCCCAAACGGCATAACCACAAACTCAAAGTGACCAAACCTCGTCCTAAATGCTGACTTTGGTATGTGGTCCACCTTAATTCTCAATTGATGATATCTAGACCGTAGATCAATCTTCAAGAACACTATAGTACCACACAACTGATCAAACAGCTCGTTTATCCTCGACAATGAGTACTTGTTCTTGATCGTGACTTTGTTCAACTGTCGGTAATCTATACACAAATGCATCGATCCATCCTTCTTCTTTATGAACAGGGCTAGAGCACCCCACAGTAATGTTCTCGGCCTGATGAAACCCTTATCAATCATCTCCTATAATTGCTTCTTCAGTTCTGCCATCTCACCTGGAGCCATTCTGTATGGTGTTTGGGCAACTGGTTGTGTTCCTGGCACCAGATTGATATCAAAATCAATCTCTTGAGGTGGGGGAACACCGTGGAACTCATTGGGATACACATCTGCAAATTCTCAGACAATAGGAACCTCCTCAAGGCTAGGACCTTTTGTCATGGTATCCACAATGTGAGCTAGGAATGCCTTACATCCTTGCCGCAACATCTTTTCTGCCACCATAGCTGACACCAAACATGTCGGGAGAATCTTCCTATCTCCTTGGAAGATCCACTTCTCTCCACCATCATCAAACATTGCTTACTTGGAACCATAGTCCAACACAACCTTATACTTCTCTAAGGCATCCATCCCAAGGATCACATCTAATCCATGCATATCAAGTGATATAAAATCCACTTGTATAATGTGTCCCAAAAAAGATAGAACACAAGATGGACACTCTTCTCGAAGCATCGAGGAACCATCAAGAGGGTTTCTAACAACAGGCTATCTTTCTTACAGCTAATAGGTAAAAGACAGTTTTCAAGCATAGTTCATGCAATAAAAGAGTGTGTAGCACTCGGGTCAACCAGAACAGATATAAAGCAAGAAGAAGACAAATTAGAATGAAATAACTCCATCTGACCTGTCACCACTTGCGGGTTGACTATCACCTCTGGCTGACTCATAGCATAGAATCGAGTCATTGCTTGCTTTCATCCTCATCCTCTTCTTCCTTGAGCAGACGATCCCGCTTGCGATGCTTGACCACGTCCTCACCCTCTTCTACTACTGGGTTGTTTTCTATCTGACCCTTGTTGATTCTGCCTCGGCTGTTGTGTCACTTCCACATCTCTCATTCGGAAATTTAACTTGAAATGCCCCGTCTGTACACAAATATAGCATGCCATATCCTCAAACTATGGCCTAGATGGCCCTGTCACTGCCACTAAAGTTGTACTATCTGCCTTCGACGGTGAAGAACCATATCCTCTTCCCTTACTCGGGGACCACTGCGATGGTGCACAGGAACCTCTTAACCCAGAAGGTGTTGAAAACCTTAGCTTCTTGAAGACATCAAACATCTACCTCTGGAAATGAGCAGGCCTTTTCTTGGACATGGTCTCTCTCTTTTCCTTGACTGGCCATTCAATCCTTTATACAAACTCCACAAATGTGGCAAACCGCTCCCGATTCTCCAACGCAGCAGCAGGTGTTATCAGCTCAGCACTCAGACCTTTCTCAAATCGTTTGATCTACTCGTCATCTGTCACCGCCATGTGAGGACAGAACCTCAGTATGTCCATAAACTTGGCTTCATACTTGGTGATGTTCATTGATCCTTGGCGCAGATGCTCAAACTGGTTGATCTTCTCGTCCAGATACATCTTTGGAAAGTATCTGCTGACGAACCCTTGCTGGAAAACCTCCCTACCGATCACCTCACCGGGTCGCTTCTCCTCCTCGATGGCCCACCAGTGGCCAGCACTACCTTTCAGAATGTAGACAACATGCTTGACTTTGTCTGCTTCAGGAATGTCGAGGATCCAGAAGGCCTTCTCAAGACCTATCAGCTACAGATCTACATCCGCTGGATCAGCCGTTCCAGCATAATCCGAAGGTCTGACTCGGCGAAGCCGCTCAAAGGTCTTCCCAATACTTGATGTTTCACCATGGAGAGCATGTGCTCTTGGAAGAGACACTGGAAATCTCTCTACTATGAGATTCATCGTAGCCATCAATTGCCCCATAAGCTTTTGGTAGGAAGGGTTTTCAAGAATGGCTGGGTCAAGTTGGGGGACCTCAGACACCCGATCTTCATGTTCCTGCACTTTAGCTCCATCAACTGATGCAGCCTCACTGCTCTCAGCAGCATGTTCTTCATGGTTTCCAGACATCTTTAAGCTTTTTCTTCCACTGAGGGAAGAAGAGTTTTTGTAAGAAAATCTGGGAAACTCACAAGAACAGACACAACCTAATCCTAGATCCCTATAAACTCAGTGAACCTAGGGCTCTGATACCATACTAACTGTGACACCCCGCCATCACGTAGACAGCAAGGTGACACGTGAAAATGTGTGAAACTTCCATAAACAACATATTACCAAAAAAATGGGTTAATTAAAACCATTTGCGGAAAGACATATAAAAGAAGTTTATTACATCTAGATCCTACAATGAAACGTGTGATATAAACATACGCAAGCCTTGATATAAGTTCACAGCATATAGAAACCAGCTGGCTTGCCAGCACATGAGTTCATCACTTGTTTATATGTACATGACAAGCGACATAAGGCCAATAGTAGGATGAACAAGAGTACAATAGATATACATCGTGAAATGTCATCAAAACACCCCCGAGGACCTGAGAGTACAGGGATGACTCTAGGACTCTACAACAAAACACCAAAACATGCAGCATGTCCATCTCTTACCTTCTACTACTCCTCTTCTTACTGCTCAGCCATAACCTCATGACCACTACGTCTAGCACGAACACCTAAAAAGGTTGTAAACCAGTGGGGTGAGACACACAGTCCCAACGAGAAACATAACACCCCACTGAAACTATAAAACTCCAGAAAGCTTAAAGCAAGAAAAGTAGATAACTGATATAAGAGGATTATATGAGTGGCATACTGAGTAGAACTTACTATATCATCCATCTTACCAAGATTACAGGAGGCATATAACTTGATTTTCTTTATGGAACATGTTTGACAAGATAAGATTTATAAGATCTTATCACAAAACATAAGGAACGTATAAGTAACTACAAGATATAACAATATCAACTACACAAGCAAGGTCTCGGTCAATGTTCTATATTTGTACTAAGCAATAAACACTATTCGGTTGAATTACATATTATTATGCCCTGAGGAAGTGAACTATACCGCTTAGATCCAACCGATGGCTACGCAACCTAGAGTCAGTGCCATACATGGTCAATGGATGATCCAGACTCCACGACCTCTCCTCCTCGTAGTCAGTGCATGAGAACCAAAGCAAGACCGCAGTCTCATGCTTTAAGTGGCCTCAGCCACAGGGTCATCTTCGCAAGCTACCCATAACTCTAGCCCACGTTGTTATAGGACTCAGCGCTAGTAAAACATGAGCCACGAGCCTGTTCACCATGCTCTGAGCCATGAAAACATTCATGCTCTTTCACATACCTTGAGCCATGGGCCTGTTTACCATGCTCTATATATCCTGAATCTGCAACCGCAGTAGCACTCAAATCCTCCTATTTTCGGCTAGGAGAAACCCCGCATATTCAACAATATACGCTCCGGGTTAACTCATAGGAGAACCCATTTCACCATCACCAACTACTGACGATGATGGATCCATGGCCAGGGCAATCTACATGATATATTCCCACTGTAATTAATTAGTATATTTTAAGTGGATTGTTGAGGCAACCAAGTTGTAAAACATACAAGTAGTGAGTTATATTATTACTTTCATCATCACATCATTATGGGATCTCAATCCCTTATTATAGAAAACCACTGACTCTTAAGGCATCATCACCATCTTACATCACCACTTGGGATAAGAATCCCTATCTCATCAACAAGAGGATAATACCTCACTAGGCACTCAGCCTTTACTAGGTCCTCATACCTATCTTACCACACTGGTGATACATATATATCTCATCAACAAGAGTTATCATCATGATACAGTGTCATTCAAACACATGTGCCTCATAGCTCTTACCTGGCTATGAATTCATCTTGTAACCTGCATGGTTAGTATAAAAGACACATCTTTCAAATGACTAGGCATACAACTCCACTGTTTATCATGTCATCAGGTTCTATTATATCAATCACATTACTTACTATCAAAATGTTGGCATCTATTTATGCTTTTATATACATAAACTATCATCATACTATCTTTATTTGACATTACTTTTAAGCATCCAACAAGTCATTGGTTTACAAACCATTATCCATTTTGCATTATCAACAAAGATGTGACTATAAGATAAAGAACCATAAACTAGGTTTTTCAAGTTAGACCTATCCCTCACCAAAGATGCCTGCTACCCTCACTAGAAGTGTGATGGGTAGGGTGCCTCTCACTAAAGATGGTATCAAGCAAGGTCATAACCTCACCAAAAGATAAACGGCTAGGATTCAAACCCTAAAGCACATGTTACTATGAAGGCCAACCAAACTGCACTCTAATGTGTACTAGAGAGCAGCCAACACAGAGGTGTGTCGTGCAGCTAGAACTAGAGGAGTTTGTGTCTTGCACAAGGGACAACCTCCATCGATCAAGGCACTCTATCTCCCACAACATCAAACCATATCGTCCATGAGCATGGTAGCAACGTATCGGCCAACCCTTAAAGGCACCTATTAGGGTTTCACCATACAAACACCATAACGGGCACCAAGGCTCATCTCCACTTCATCATATCGGGGAGGACCAAACTCAAGGCAAGGGGGGTATCGGGCAACCTCTCCCCAGAGGGTATCGTGCAGAGTACTAGTTCTAAGGTGTATCACCCAAGCTCTCTACTTAGGTCAAGAGGGCCATATCGGGCACCAAAACAACAACACAACCTGATGTATCAACCAAGAGTTAAACCCTAGACAAAGAGGTGTCGAGCAACACTACTAAAGAGCATGTCATGAAAAGCATGAAGCATAGCCCGACAGGGTAATTATCAACCTCAAGATCACCATCTTCACAACCCTAAAAGATCAAAAGAATTGGCTCACCTCTCAACAACCAAGAGAGAGGGGTTTTACACAATCCTTTATCACAAATTGGGCATCAAGATGGATCGCCACCACATCTAGGTCAACACTCCACCTAGGATTACCTATCAAATCCATGGTGAGAGAAGGGTTTTGCTTAAGCATCTAGAGTATAGACTCACCTCTCAACATCTAAGAGAGAGGGGTGTTGTCTATAACACTAGGCCTCAAACTCACTTCTCATGACCAAGGAGAGAAAGGGGTATTTCCACCAAAGGAAACCCTCAACTATGGGTTCAGCCAACTAGATCCAAAGGTACATCCACATCATATCCAAAAGAGCAAAGAAGATCATATATCAACAAAATCAAAGGTATAATTAAGCAAGAAGTATATTCAACAAGTTGCATGGCCGAATATGATCATACATGAACATACAACAAAAAGGGAAGGTAGTATAGTTAGGGTTAAACGTTATGTAACCCACCTTAAGCAAGCTCCAAAGCTCCAAGCTCTAAGCTTCTAGCTCCAAAGCACACCACTTTCGGCCACCTCAAGAAAAGGAACAAAGATCATAACCACTATGGCAGAAGAGTAGGCAAGATGGAGAAGAAGATGCTAAGGAGAGAGTGAAGATGCTTACCAAGGAAGCAAGGTCCACCTAGGGTTCGGTCACCAAGCTAGAGGAAGAAGAAGAGATCTCCACCAAGGGGGGTCAGACACCAAGCACTAAAGAAAGGTGTGTCATGCACCAAAGAAGAGAAGAGAAACAAAGAGATAAAAGTGATCCTAAGGAAGTGAAAGGGAAGATATATATAGGAAAGGATCAAAGGTGAACCAAAGAAAGGTGTCATCTTACTTAGGGACACTTGTCCAACGTCTTGCCACCTTACAAACCACATGCAACATGTTATGCCACCACTCATCAAGAGATCGGCCACATGTCTAAGGTATGTTGACACAACCAAAGCAAGGAAGTCAAAGGGGTCAAAGGCCGACACACACACCACCATCTTGGCCGACACACCCATGGGAGAAACCCCCCATGGTCGACACAAGGTGCTCATGCCCGATACAAAGCTCATCAAGGCAAGGCAAGGCCCAAACAAGGTGAAACAAAGCCCAATAGAGCTCTACAAGGCCCAAGGCAACTCAAGAAATGAGCCCAACCCTTCCTCTCAACTCCAGAGGAAGAAAAGATAGAGAAGAGCAACAAAGCACAAGCAAACCCTAATCACCACTAAAGGTGATTAGCAGGCAACTAAGCACAAGGTTTAGGCAAAGGAAACAGGATAAGCCCAAAATGAAGATCAGGGTCCTTACAGAATAAATCTGGTTGAATAAACTTACTAATCTACAAAAAAAGATGTATAAACTGGAATAAAGAATGGATGGGTCTAATTACCTTTGAATAAATAAGTCATTATATAAGGTATAAATATAATAAATACGGGGTATTTCATTAATAAAGGTGGAACATAACAAGTATATAATAAGAATATCATTGGTTTTAAGAACATTGGGTATATCTTAAACTACATTATTTATGATTTAATAGATGAAAATTAATAGAAGTCAAAAATTGTTTACTTTATATTTGACACCAAGCGTGAAGGAGCTATTCATGTATAAAATATCTTTCACTTTATTTTAGAATTTGTAACAGAAACTAATATTATAGTGAATAAATGTACTTATTATTTTCATCAATGAGGATTTCAAAAGTGAGTGATGTTAAATATTGACAAGAAACCCCTTTGTCATTTATTAATAATGAATGTTCCTAACATATCATGAGTTGCACATATGAATCACAGGAAAAACAAACTTTGTTAATGAAGTTTCTTCGCCCATATGGGTTATATATGAATAAACCAATCCAAATATTTCATAGCAGTAAATCTCATCACAATTGTAAGACTATTCTATATAAAATGTGTATTTTTTTATCCATCATAGGGGCTTAGGGGTGTCAAAAAATTGTGGTTCCAGGTCGAAAATCAACTCGGTTCATATAATAGCTCAATCCGAAACCAATCTAGAACCAATTTTTTATTAGGTGACATGTATAAAAATTTGACCGGATTTTACAATTTGTAACCCTGAAACAAATTTGGATCATATAAATTTGTTATTTAAATAAGATAGATAATAGTTTGTATATGATTAAAAGTTGTATTTTTTTAATTTGTCAACTCAGATTCTATCCAAGTTGAACTAATCACCACTCCAGACTAACCCATATTTAATTCGTACATCAACATTTGAAGTCGGAACTGACTTAGATTGATAAAATTCAAAACCAAAACTGATTCTTTACTAGATTGGATGGGATCAGGTTCAGATGTTCAGAAAAAATTCTACAACCCTAATAGGGGTTGATGTAATCTTTTTCCGTTCTTCTCTGTAAAATATCTATGATCTGCTATATTGGAACAGATCTAATATATCTTTTATTTCAACTTAGTATAAAGTGATAAAAACTTGTTCTTGATGATGCAGACACAAGTTCTCTACATAAAAATGTGATATGCATTGTTCTATAAATGAGAAGTACTTTTACTTTAGTTTCATCTATCTTTCAAAAGTTAAATGCCTTTTGTTGACAAATAATGTTAAATAACCTAGCTATATAAACATTATATTTTACAATTAGAATGTAAATGCATGAGTGTTCAATGAATTATAATATTTAGGCATAAAATATGAATATCTAACACATAAGAAAATTGAATCAAGGTAATACATACAAGATGTGAACTTTTAGAATTTATTGGAAAAAGTCCAAAACGGTGCAATAGGTCAACTATCTAAGAATTGGAGGGCTAGCAATTTCAATATGTTTTTATCCACATGAAGGATTTAGTTTAGTCCATTTTCTACCCATAAATTTTAGAATTTTGAAACCAAACAAAGTTAAAATCCACCATGGCCTCTGCATAACATCATTTTGTAGAGTTAGTTCCATACCTATGACTATATCTAGCATATACATGTAAAAATTATAGGGAAAAACAAACAAATTTTCTAAAAAAAATAATATATGAAATGTTAAGAAGACAATGAAATTATCGTTTATTTAATAGTTAACCAATATTATATGCAATAATGATGAGCATACCCAAAATTGCGCCAATATATTTTGTTTTAATTTTGTGCATACCAACAATCATATGGACAAGAAGGGAAGAAATTATGTGATTCCAAGAGCCTAAGAAGCTAAAACACGTACCTATTCACTCTTCATATGCAACCAAATGACAAGAGTTGTGACCTTGGTCCATGTACATTTAGAAAATATTTGCTCCAAGTTGGATGTTACTTATTTTATTTATTATGTAAAATAATTAATATAACTTGAAGGAGAATGGAACTAAATTGACCATAGTATAGGTGTATCTCATAGTAAAAACTTATGAGAACAAATCCCCAACAACATTCACAAATCTATTTTCCACATAATATTTCCACCTTTGTTAATATATTATCAACAACTAATACGTAAATACATTCCCAAGAACATTAGATTAGTAAAATGAGTGCAAAGAAATGTACATAATGGTATGAGTGAGAGAAGGTATATTTTTAGCAATTAACATTAGTATGCACTACATTACAATCTCAAAAAACCCTTGAAGAGCAATTTGGGTGAGCATTATAATAGTCTGGGACTTCATCATCTTTGTATAATAGTAGATTCTAGCACTCCCTTAGTACTTTTGACTTTAGAAAAAATCATTGTGCATTGGCTTTTACTTAGTTCATTTGTAACAACATTGAGATATAGGCTAGCAACTCTATGCTTATCTCTCACTTATACATGCTTGCCTAGGATAAATATATATTATGCATTGGATAAAGTGTCTTAGATGAAATGCTTATTAATATATGTACAAGTTCCAAACATTACATGAAAAATATCGATATAAGAAAAATACCTTCAATGAAGATTGAATCACTTTAACACCACATATATACTAATATGATATTAAGTTCATATGAAACAAGATGAGTAAGACTCAATACACTACATTTTGTTAGGTTGATACTCCAAAAAAATATTTATTCAAATTGTAAAAGTTTTTAATGAAATGGGTATATACTTTTTAGGTTACCAAAGGGTGGTATGCTTATTTTATGCAATGAATCTAAAGGGTAGTCTCAGGTATGGCATTTACTAGAATGAAGCAAGGCAATTACCATATGGAAAATGGGAAAAATTAAATATAGATATTTAAATAGTCTCAAATTGATTTCTTCACTTGAAACTGAATGGTCACACAATGCCTCTATAATTTTATTAACTATTAAAGCATCATGTATTAAAGGAAGTTATGCTAAGAAAGAAATAATGAAGAATACATAATGTTAAAAATAAGTCGATGAAATTTTTAAATAATCTTTAACTATAGAACATGGAAATTTTCATCTCCCATGGAAGAAATAGGAGCATGCAACTATATGTGCATTGTTCTTACACCCGAAAAGGTATCAATATCAAAGAAAATAAGACCATCTGGTTGTAGGGACAAAACGTATATGAAAATTTAATAGATAATGTGCATTACTTTACCAGAATACATTTCACAAAAATGAAAATGTGATGAGAAGTGTAAGCTTGGAAGCAGCCAAAGTATACATTGTTATATTTATATAACGTCAAAAAATACTACCTCATGTTACTCACTTTGAGGTGCCTTAATACCATTGAATGTATTCTCCTTGAATTTGACAGAATACATTATATACTAATCAGATTTCATATTACTTCTATTGGCCGCTCTACAACGCACATATAAACCTAAATATACATTAAAAGGAAGAAAGAAAATGTGTAGTTTGAAAAGGGAGATTTTTTTTTATAATGATGTTCTCTTTGTACATCCGAAAGTCTTACTTTAATAGACAACAAAACCAACGGAAGTGATCCCTATTGCTACATACGTGCCTGTTGATTGTTGATGTACTTGTCATAAATACATCATGATAGTCATGGGGAAGGCACTAAAGAGATTTGTTACTCCCGCGTAAATACATATTTGGTTACACTTTTATTTATCTTTTGACATGTGTACAATATAATTAAAATTATTGGTTTATATTTAAAGGATGTGACATGTGGCTTTAATCTGATAGGGGTGTAGGCTACTCTGTGTTCACATGGGACTAAAAAAATCAAAAGCTACTATTATGAGCCTCATGCATCACAATCTATTTAACTTCTTAGGACATGTGCATCTTTGTGAATAATAACTTTTTTACAAACTCACTATACAAGAAAGACATTGGAACATCTCAAAACAAACAAAAAACCATAATCACAAAATGTATAAAGGAAAAATATCAATTTAGCACACTTTCACAAAAATATTTACCAAATTAGCCCACTATGCAAAATATTTCCCATAATAGCACACTTTATGTAGAATCCTCAACACAAAGTGGCATTTTCTGCATTCGTAAATGAAAAGCGCCACAAACATAGGCGTGTTTATTTTTAAATAAAAAATTTTGAAAAATATAAAAAAAGTTAAAAGTGCCACTTTGAGTGGCGCTTTCAGCTTGGCACCATAATTAAGTGCAAAGTGAAAGCGCCATTCAATGTGGAGCTTTTACCTTTTTATTTTATTTTTAATTTTTTTTTATTTTTAAAATAAATACGCCAATAGTTGTGGCACTTTTAGGCCCTGCAAACAAAAAGCTCCACACAAAGTGACATTTTTAGACCAAAGTATACTATCTTGGAAAATATTTTGTGAAGTGTACTACATTGGTAAATATTTTTATAAAAATGTGCTAAATTGGTTTTTTCCCATGTATAAAAATACGCCAAGTTGTGAACATAAATGTATAAAACCTAATAGCCGATCCATGAGCATAGAACTAAAGAAGACATTGTGTTTTCAATGAATGAAACCCCACACAACAAACTGTAGGAATTAAGAGGCTCACATTTCACGGTGTAAAATTATGTGACAAAACCATCTCGAAACTCCAGATCTAAAACTTAGTATTTGTAGAGGCAACCGATTTATCACAAGTTATGAGAGTACCATTGAAATCAAGTTCCCTCTCAGTCTTCTCTCTTGCCAAGAACAGCCATGCCAATCCCAGAAATGCCACTGTCAGCCAACAAACAGGGTGCCAAACACATTGAAGGCACGTAGTCTTTCTATCGTACGATAAGGAGCTTGGCATCTGGTTTGATGGGAACCATTAAAGACAGAGATTTTAGGTGTATCATGGTTGTTAGAAAAGTATTTCTTACCTACCTATAGGGAACAACACACGACCTCGTCACGACAGATGAATAAGACGTACACCATGCCCTAGATCGTTGATTTGCTGAGGTATGTACTCCGGTGCTACTGACGCTGAAGGAGGTGACAGAGAAGTTCCAGATGGGAGGATGGTGGAGTGGATAGTTGGTAGAAATCGTCGTCCAAGAGAAGTAGGCGTCGCTCTTTGTTGAAGGTTTTAGGGATAGAATACCCACTCAGAAAATATAGCTACATTGTTATATACGGTAACGTATGGTAGTTTCTTTTGAAGAGTCTGATCGAACGAGGAAAGTGTGTGAATGGAGATGAGTATCTTCTAGAGTACCATTGAATGAGGCAACCTTCTGGATATTGGTACTTAGTATGGTAATATATATATATATATATATATATATATATATATATATATATATATATAGTCAGGCTAGAATACACTCGAGTGTATAGATCACATCGTACACCGTAATGGTGTTTGCCTATCTAGACCATGTTTTTCCAAAATCTAATCCATCGATCTTCATCATTACAATAATAATAGGTCACATACAAAATTTGAACTCATTTGAATGAGTGTAAGTTACTCATCCAAGGATAACAATATCAACGTACAAAACTAATTTGAAATACATGATTTTTGCCTCCTTTAGATGCACGACCTATAAGTGTCCAGATGAGCTAACATTTATTATATAGTATGTTCTTATGATAATTAAGAAGATCAATGGTTTCGATTTTTCAAAAATTTATTGCATCTTCAAAAATGACTGAGGTGTATGGTGCTTCCAGTACACTCGAGTATACACTAGCCTAACTCTCTCTCTCTCTCTCTCTGTATATATATATATATATATATATATATATATATATATATATATATATATATATATATATATATATATATATTCCGACAAGGAGTGGCTCAAGTGGTCAAGCACGGTGTCCCCTCATGAAGGGACCCGGGTTCGAATTCCAGTTGTCGCCTTGGTTTACCACCCTCCCAGACGTTCGGCCTCCGTCACGGGCGTGGGAGAGGGGGAGAGAATGCCTCTCTTTAGCCCATATATATATATTTTGATAAAGGGTGTCTGCCTTTTTATTAAGTAATCAAATCGTCTACAACAAGTACAAGAATTTGATCCTCAAAACCCTCCCCTACATAGTGAGGGTTAACAAAAAGACAGGCAGAAGAGGCTAAGGTGTGAGCTACTCTATTGCCTTACCTTCTAGTAAAACAGAAATTAAAAGAAAGGAAACTAAGGGAATGATCGATAATATCCCGGATAATGATGTCTTCATAGCCTCGTCCACCGTACCCCTTCTTTACCACCTCCACCAGAAGAAAGCAATCTATCTCCACCACCACGTCCACAAGACCCTTCCTGAGCACCAGCTGCATGCCATTGAGAATAGCCATACCCTCCACACTAAGCACTGAGTACGGCTGCTCTAGACGACATTGGAAGGTCCACAAAAGTTGTCTGTGCTCGTCCCTGACAGCTGTTGTGCAACCACTCTCACCTGATGTGGTGAGACATGCATCCGTGTTGATCTTCACACTGCCATGTGGTGATCTTCATACATATATACATACATACATACATACATACATATATATACATACATATAGGACTTGATACTTCCAAGGCGTTTGAAACACCAATGGAGCATGAACCCGTTTTAAACGATGAAGGACCTTCAAAGGGCAAGGACAAACAAGGATCTGGACATGTCAATGGACACAAGAACACCAAGACGAATGACAAAGGTGATTCCAGTGCGAAGGGTCAGCGTAAGATCCGATCATCTAGGAAATCCAATAAATGACCATTTACATGGCCAACGTCTGTGGTTTAGGGAAACCATGGAAGAAGAAGGTGGTTCGAGCAACCATTAAACATATTCAAGCCTCTATCAAGATTCTTGTGGAAACAAAAATCAAAAGATACAACAAAGAATCCATTCGGAAGCTTTTTCCTAATGGATGGAAGTACACATCCAATCATCAACATGGTGATAATGGGCGTGTCTTTCTTGGTTGGGATCCTCGATCCTGGGATTTCAACATTACTGACTCTGATGATCAACAAATCACAGCACAATCCATCAACAAAGGTGGTCTCCATCTCATGATTACTAGCATCTATGCTAGAAATCTCATGAGTGAACGTATAGATCTCTGGAGCAAACTGGTCTCTTTGTCCTCGGGTATTCAGGACCCTTGGATAGTCATCGGTGATTTCAATAACACCAGGAAAAGAGAAGAGAAAGCTTGTGGGCGTGATGTCATTAACCAGGTCCTCAGCTCCTTCAATTCAGCTATCGACAATTCTGGTCTGGTTGAACTTCCAACAGTAGGCGGTGAAATCTTCACCTGGAGCAACAAACTAGCTAAATCCAAGCGCATTGCCTGTAAACTCGATAGAGCCCTTGTTAATGATGATTGGCTCACAAAATTTCCAGGTATGAAATCCAAACTCCTTACCTCCAAATTTTTTGACCATTCTGCCATTAACATTAACATCAGAGACATTCCAAGAAAAGCGCGCCCCTTTCATTTTCTTAACTACTGCCAAGAATGGCCAGGCTTCAAGGAAATCCTCCACGATGCCTGGAATGAGCCAGTAGTTGGAAACCCTCTCTTTAAGTTCATTCAGAAACTTAAGAACGTGAAGTCAAGGATCAAAAAATGGGCCAGAACGCATGTCAACCTCAAGAACCATCTCATGAAAGAACACCGGGAGATGGACGATATATCCAGAGCTCTGTGGAAGAATCCTCTTGATGATCAACTCATCCAGGCTGAAATGGTCACCTATGATCGCATCAAAACCCTTGATATTGCTGAGGAGAAGTACTATTGGCAACGCAGTCGTATGGACTGGATTGCTAATGGCGACGGGAACACTCATCTTTACCAATCCGCTGTCAAAAGTAGAGATGCCATCAACACTATCGCAGAGATCTATGACGAATCAGGTGCCTTCTTTCAAGATGAAGATACTATTGCTAAGGCGACCAGTACCTTCTTCGATAAACTATACAACCATGATTGGTCCACTTCCCCAATGGACAGTCATGGATGGGATAAGATCATCACTGATCAGGACAATGACTTTCTCTACCGGATTCCTGATGACGATGAGATACACAAAGCTATTCTTTCCATTGGTGCCTTGAAAAGTCCAGGTCCTGATGGATTCAACAGTTTTTTCTATCAACAGAACTGGTCTACGATCAAACTTGAACTGATTGAAGCCATTCAATGGTTCTTCAATGGCGGACACATGGTGCGGCAACTAAATCATGTCTTCTTGGCTTTAATACCCAAAAAAGACTTCATTTCTTCACCAGCAGATTTCCGGCCAATAGCCTACTGTTCTGTGCTTTAGAAAACTATCACAAAGATTATTACTAAAAGACTTGTTGTTCTAATGCTGAAGATCATATCAGCTAATCAAGGTGCATTTGTTCAAGGCAGAAACATCCAAGACTGCTCATTACTGGCTACTGAATTCACCCTGAATTATAACCTTGCTCGAAGCACTCCATCTTCTTGCATCAAACTAGACATCACAAAAGCCTTTGACTCAGTTCAATGGTCTTACCTTTGGAACTGCCTTCGTCTTCTTGGTTTTAGAGATGATTGGATCGACATTATCAAACAATGTGTCACTACTCCTTCTTTCTCGATCCTTCTCAATGGTTCCCCGGAGGGATTTTTTAAAAATTCAAATGGTCTTTGGCAGGGAGATCCTTTCTCCCCATTACTCTCTGCAATAGTAATGGAAGGTCTTAGCAAGAAATTAGCTCAGGCGATTGAAGAAAAGAAAATTAGAACCTACACCGTCAGAAGTGTGCCTGTCCTCTCTCATCTTTTGTTTGCGGACGACATACTTATTTTCTGTGAAGCCCATCCTAGGAGCATCAAGCATCTTAAAGAACTTCTTCACGATTTTGGTTTGGAATCTGGCATGAAGCTCAACACACAGAAATCAACTCTGTACTTCTCCAAATCTGTTCCCAATCAATCGACCTTGGCTGGTGAACTTGGTGTCCAGTTGGGTACTCTTCCGAATACCTACCTGGGCTATCCTCTAGCCGGAGGCAACCTCCTCAACAAACTTCAAGACACAATCACTAAGTGTCCAGGCAACAAGATCTCCTTCTCAAGACGTCTTATCCTCATCAAAGCTAATGCAATGGGACTTATTGTGATGGAGTGGACTTTTAGAATCCTTAGATGTCCAATGACATAAGTGGATTCATGCATCTTTGGTTGTTTTGAGAAGTTGCAAGTATTTTTGGTAACTTTGAGTGTTGATTGATGTTGACTTTGTGACTAAGATCTATTAATTTATGCCATGTTGAGGTATATATTGGATAGGTCAAAAGAATGATTTTGGCACCAAAGTTTGGTGGCAGTTGGAGTTTTCTAGAGGGTTTTATTTAGGTTTGAATACCATGTAATAATGTGAATTGGATGTGTTAATGACCAAGGATGTAGGTTTTTAGCCTAAGTTTTGGTTAGCATCTGTGTCACGCTGCTCCTTTCCAATGTATAAGAGTTGGCTTTGGCCCTAGATTGGGATCAGATGGTTGGGAAACATGTTCCTCACCCACCTTGTGTCCAGCTGGAGATCGTGGGATAGCAACGATCATGAACCCAACTCATCCCACGTTATGGTCATGGTTTGACGGAGGAAACTGAAGGACAGTTACCCTTGACATGGAAAGAAGAATCGCAAACCCTTATACAACGTCTAAGAATGTTCTGTTATCAATACCTAAGCCCCTTCTCCCCCATCATCCACACCACAGCTTGCAAATGTCGGAGGTGAGGGTGTCGTCTGAAGTAGTCTGTGAGGAGCCGTGTGCTGCTGATTACTTGCCGGAATAGAGAAGTTGTTGACGACCACCGAGCCACCACAGAGATGACCACGGTGCCGGAATCCTGACGGTAGGAAGGAGATCATTTGCTCGCTTGGAGTTTCACATCATGGCTGCAAATCTAAACATAAGGAAAGGTTGCGTGGAAGCATCCATGGCGGCGAGATACCAGCGAAGCTGAGATAGAAGAGGAGAGACCGGCAACGTAGAGGGATGGCTGACGGCTGGTTCAGTCTTCCCAACCGAGGTCTACCTTCTAGTCATGGGCGGTGAGATCATGAAGATCTGGAGGTGCTATGGAGGTTTGATGCGGACTTTTGCTGGTGTGGAGGTCGTTTGCCTCTGTTTCTCCGCCACGGTGAGAACAAGGCAGCGCGCTTGTGGGTGGCAGGGCCTAGGGTCGCGGATGAGAAATTGAGGAACTGAGTAGGTTGGGCGAGGATAAAGGGAGCGTCTTCTGTTGCCCGCGAGAGATGCAGACCCAGAGAAGGGAGTTCCATCGGCTATCCATAGAGGATGGAGGCAGAGGCGATCTGGATGAAGCTTCTGGTGGAAGAGACAACCCTAATCGCCGCACTTGCTCACTGGAGATGGTCCCCAGTCTCGGCGGCTGTAGCGCTCAGCAGAGGTGCTAGATCTCCCACTGGATCACGATGCCGACGTAGTTGGTTAGCACTAGGAGCGCAGATCTGGGAGATGCCCGATCGTGAAGAGCACGAGGAAGAAAAAGAAAGAGTGAGAGCCTACCAAACAAACCTTGAACCAGGTCTAAACCATGAACCGGCCGGCCCCAAACCAGACCAGGCGGGTCGCCCAGGCCAGTGAAGCAGCCCTAGAGCCACGTGGCGGCCCACAATTGGCCCGAAAAAGGTAAATATTCAATAATTCTCAGATCTCGTATAATTCACAGAAATTAGCACGATGATCATAAAAATACAAATAATATACCAAAATTCTCAGAAAAATAAGTAGAATAACTTGGTACTATAAAATCAATGTTTTGATGCATGAATGTTAGGTATATCATGTAAGTTGTATAATGCTTGTTTGATGGAAAATAAATATCAAACAATGTTCTAAAATTATGAGAAAATGTCAGTAAGTCCATGATCATATCTACAATGCATATGATGTCAGATATGGTCATGATGATGTAAGAAATCATGTAATTTGCTTAATATGTCTAATTAGGGCTTAGAACCCTAAATAAAATGTATTAAATACATACATGTTCAATAATTGATGAAATTTACAGAGAAAGCCCATATCAGTATATTGAACTTCAGGTTGAATTATGAGATCATAATGATGAACAAAATCCATGTTATATGAAGATGAATCTTAATACGTGTTATAAAACCCTAATCTAGGTTAACGAGGTAACCTAGGGTTAATATGTGCACATAAAGGATTTGGAACCTAATGTTCATATGATGAACTTTGATAATGAGATGTAATATGGAAAATGACATCAATATGATAAATCTAAGATAAGAAGACAAGTAATAATGTATATAACATAAAGAGATAAGCAAACCCTAATATGAACACGATTAGGGTTAAGATGAGATGTATGATGATGGGAATCTGATGATAGTACATGATCTTGTCTTAACCAGGGTTTGACCAAGTTATAGATGACATGAGGAATAAGTGATTAGGATGTCTCTTTGGAAGGTACGCTATTACCTCTTACTTGGCTTATTATACAATATGCTTGTGTTATATGTGTAGTAAAATACTTGGCATATGGTATTGGATGAAACGATTGTTCTTGTATGATATGTTGCATGATTTTCCATACTTATTGCTATGAACACATGAAACATAATATATCTGTTCCATTATATCTAAGCACTTCAACTCTTTGGTAGTAAAGTGTTGGAAATAAGCACTTCAACTTTTTGGTAGTAAAGTACTTGGAAGTGATCCAACTCTTTGGTAGTAGATCACATTGTGAAATGATCCAACTCTTTGGTAGTAGATCATAAAGGACTTAATGCATTCAACTCTCAGGTAGTAAATGCATGAATGATATAATGGAAAATGTGCTTAAAATATGTGTTCTCTTTTGTTAATGAATACCCTTGTGCAAGTATATGCTTTTCTTATATTCTTCTGTTACTGCCAAGTATTAGTTTTATCTTATTGCCAAGATATGATGAGAGGTATATAAAAGACACGGAGGCGTACTCAGTACAATATTCATGAAATATTGTGCTGACGTGTACCACATGTAATCTTTGTTTAGGTTGTGGTTATGCTCTTGAAAATCCACACTACTACAGAAATAGCATTCAGTGTCGCTTTTCTGGGCGTCGGTTATTAAGGAAAACCGACGCCTATAATATAAGGCGTCGGTTATTTAGCCAAACCGACGTCTATATCTGAAGACCAGCCAGACACGGGTACCGCTTTGTATTCAGCGTCAGTTGTTTATAACAAACTGACGCCTAAAGTCGCCCGCGAAATCCAATTTTCGAGCAAAAAAAATAGTGTCACTTTCGGCGTCGGTTATGTAGATAAAAAACCAACGCCTATGTGCGATGGAAATTTGCGCGAAAAGTGTCCTTTTCAGCGTCGGTGATCCTTTTATAACCGACGCTGAAAGTGGTTCCCGCCAAATAATTTCATGAAAATATCGTCCAATTGGACGTCGGTTGTTTCAAACAACCGACGCTAAAGATGTTTAGGCGTCGGTTGTTGTAAACAACCGACGCTATTTGGGAACTTCATAACCCTCGATCGCCCGACTCTTCCCCTTTCTTCTATTTCATTGCGAGCGATTTCTTCTCTGCTGTCGCCCGACTCTCTGCTCCTTCTTCTCCACGACAGCGCCGCCGTGCCGCCACTGCTACTCCGGCGCCCCCTTCTTCGGCGCCCCCTTGTCCTTCTCCTCCGCCGCCGCACCCCCTTCTCCTTCTCCTCCGCCTGGCCGCTGCCTACCTGCCGCCGCCTGGCCGCTGCCTGCCTGCCGCCGCCTGGCCGCCTGCCTGCCTGCCGCCGCTGACGCTCCCTACTCGTCGGAGTTGCTGCCGCTGGTTCTGGAGCTTGCCGGCCGCTGCCCACGTACTCAACCAGCTCGACCTTGCCCTACTCTGCTTGCCCAGGTACCTGTCGACCTACCCACGCGCGAAATTGGTTCTTTATGTGCCGACCTAATCTGCTTGCGCGAAATTGGCTCCCTACTCTGCTTGCTTAATGTGCCTAATCTGCTTT
This sequence comes from Alisma plantago-aquatica, assembly GCA_963693085.1. Lineage (NCBI taxonomy): Eukaryota > Viridiplantae > Streptophyta > Magnoliopsida > Alismatales > Alismataceae > Alisma > Alisma plantago-aquatica. Next base: position 1,029,537,132 of record OY856412.1, read on the forward strand.
AAGTGGTCCTAATATCATAACATGATAGTTTTATAATCATCGCTAAACATAATATGAACTAGATCTTTTTATGTCATTAAATCAATGAACTTAGGAATTGGGGGTTCAAGAATAACCCTAATGATAACAGGATAATAAGGAAACCTAAACTCTAGATTAGGACTTGAGTAGCGTTTAATGTTATTATATGATTTGTGGCACTTTAGGATGTATATACATACAACAAAAGTTAATTGCTTGGTTTTCTTATTTGCTTGGATAATATACTCAGTGAATTAATGTATGATTTGCATGGATCACCATCAAGGTACGTGGTTGTACTTATGATTACATGTATTTACTTCCTATGTTTGTCAAGGTTTCTTGAAGATTGAATAAGTGATAGATGCTGGATGTTTATTTATTTCATGCAAATTATAAAGTCCTTATGATTATCACATTAAGTAAATCATGATATTATGAACCCTAGGTTACACAGATTGAAAGGTAACACACTTTGTCCTAAGTTGCTAATTTTTATTCTAATATGAACTCTAGTCTCATCTATCCATGTTGCCTATAGTTTATAACATTGCATTGTGAATTATTGCATGTTTGAAACTATTAAATTCTTGATTTATTATTTAATAATGCTCTATAGATTAGGTACTTATCACGTCTATTAAAATCCTACCAGTATAATTATGTGATCCCAACATATTAGGATTAACCATGTTGTTGGCCTAGAAACCCGTCCAAGATTGACTCATTAGGAGTAAATCTTGGATAGTCCCCGGTTTGGGACTGTTCTTGAACACCTAATCTCACTTAGGATGTAAGTGTATAATGTGTATTGAGTTTTTGAGAAAATTTTGGTAGCATTTCCCCGTTTGTTCTCTAAGTACATATGTACTTAGAGAACAGCGGGGAAATGCTGCCGAAATTTTCTTGAAAACCCAATACACATTATAAACTTACTAGTGAGATTAGGTGTTCAAGGATGGGATAGGTGGTACACATTTATTATATATAAGAATGACATCAAATGTGTTTGTAGGTCTAGAATGTGAACAATCATTAGAATGAACAATCACTTGTTTTCCTAATATATACTTGTTTTCTCTGATCATAGAATGGATAGATCATGGATGTCCATTCGTAATCGTTGCACCCCAGAGTTTATATCTGGTCTTGATCAGTTTATTAGATTTGCCGAAGAACATAGGAAAAAACCTACAGATAGGTTCTACTGTCCATGTAGGCATTGCGGTAACAACTTGAAAGTCAACACTGGTGAGGAAATCAAAAGTCATGTCATGTGCAACGGGATTGTACAAGGCTATACAGAATGGCACTGGCATGGAGAGATTTCAAAATCGAAACCAGTAGATGTCGATAGCAATGCTTGGGTGGAAGAAGAAATTTCCTCCGATGACGTAAATGTGAACGAACCAGTTCCAGCAGACATCGTTGATGCGATGCTGGATAGTTGTAGGGTAGAGCACACCGATCCACCTCCTATCTTTACAAACATTGTGCATGATGCTGAGATACCATTATACACAAGCTCTGCTAAGTTTACGAAGCTTAGCGCTGTGTTGAGATTGTATAAGTTGAAAGCTAACAATAGATGGAGTGACAAAAGCTTCACTTCATTGTTGACTTTATTGAAAGAAATGCTTCCTGAAGGAAACGAGCTTCCAATCTCAACATACCAGGTAAAGAAAATGTTGTGCCCAATGGGAATGGAGGCCAAGAAGATACACGCATGCCCGAATGATTGTGTATTATTTCAAAAGGACTTTGTAGATTTGAAAGATTGTCCAAAATGTGGTGCGTCACGGTATAAATTGACGACTTCGGGGGAGTCCAAAACTGGTTCTCCTACCAAGGTGTTGTGGTATCTACCTATAATATCATGGTTTCAACGCTTGTTTGCAAATCCGAAAGATGCGAAGAATTTGAGGTGGCATGCAGATGTTAAGAAAAATAATGATGGGATCCTACGACATGCGTCTGATTCCCCACAGTGGAAGAAGATTGATCTATTGTACCCTAAATTTGGTGAAGAAGATAGGAATCTAAGACTTGGGCTTTGTACAGATGGGATGAATCCGTACGGGACATTGAACAACCAACATAGCACTTGGCCAGTCATGCTTGTTATATACAATCTTCCTCCCTGAATGTGTATGAAAAATAAGTACGTTATGTTGTCATTGTTGATATCGGGCCCTAAACAACCCGGAAATGATATCGATGTTTATCTTGAACCTTTGATTGATGACTTAAAGAAACTTTGGGCTGAAGGTGTGATGACCTATGATGCTTCCGCAAGAGAGACATTTCGTTTGCACGCTATGTTGTTTTGCACTATTAATGACTTTCCAGCATATGGGAATTTGTCTGGATATAGTGTCAAAGGAGCTAAAGCCTGTCCTATATGTGAAGAAAACACTGATTCAATAAGACTAAAACATGGTGGCAAGACTGTATATCTTGGTCATCGAAGGTTTCTTTCAAAATTCCATCCATATCGTAGGAAGCGCAAAGCATTCAATGGATGGAATGATGAACGGAGTGCACCTAAACCTATACCAGGGGATGTTGTTTATGAAAGAGTAAAAGACATTGTCAATGAATTTGGTAAGAAATCACAATGTAGTATGGCCACACGGAGTGACAATTCTTCATTCAAGAAGAAGTCAATATTTTGGGATCTTCCTTATTGGAGTTCTTTGACAGTCAGGCATTGTATCGATGTAATGCACGTTGAGAAAAATGTCTGTGATAGCATCATTGGTACTCTATTAAATATACCAGGTAAGACTAAAGATGGGATAAAATCCAGACTGGACCTACGTGAAATGGGAATAAGGTCAGAATTAACAGAATTACGTGAAATGGGTAATAAAAGAACATACTTACCTCCCGCTTGTTACACGTTGTCTAGAAAGGAGAAGAAAACTTTTTGTGAATGCTTGGTAAATGTTAAGGTGCCACATGGTTACTCATCCAACATCCGTAGATTGGTATCAATGAAAGATCTGAAGTTGATAGGTCCTAAATCTCATGATTGTCACACTCTAATGCAACAAATATTGCCCGTGGCAATTCGATCTATATTGCCGAAGCATGTAAGGTTTGCAATTACCAGACTTTGTTTCTTTTTCAACAGTCTATGCAGCAAAGTTATTGACCCTGATACTCTCGATAATTTGCAAAGAGAAGTGGTTGTTACCCTATGTCAGCTTGAGATGTATTTCCCTCCTTCGTTCTTTGATATCATGGTACATCTTGTTGTCCACTTGACTAGGGAAGTGAAAATGTTGGGACCAGTTTTCTTGCATTGGATGTATCCCTTTGAACGATACATGAGCGTTTTTAAAGGTGATGTTCGAAACCGTTATCGGCCTGAAGGGAGTATTATTGAAGGTTATGTGGTGAGAGAGGTTATGGATTTTTGCAATGACTTTCTCAGTGGTAATGACACTCCTGATAATGACAAGAATATTGAGGAGGGCAAAGGAATTTTGGGATTACGGGTGAAAGTAATCAGCCGTGAGCAGTTGGAACAAGCTCACTTGTATAATTTACACAATATGGACGAAGTGAGTGTTTATATCGAGGAACATACCAATTTCATAAAGAGACAACATCCTCGAGCAAGTTCAATGTGGCTTGCTAGAGAGCATAATAAGACTTTTACTAAGTGGTTTGAAGATAAAGTCTTACATCAACTATCTCAAACACCAAATGATATTACAGAAACTATCAAATGCCTCGCCTTTAAACCAAAACCGAATGTTATGTCTTATGAAGGGTTTGACATTAATGGATTCACATATTACACAAAGCGCCAAGATGATAAGAGTGTCGTCCAAAATAGTGGGGTCACTCTTCAAGCGTCAACTATGTACTTTGCAAGTGCAAAGGATAAGAGTCCACGTGAAGCTAAAATGTCATATAACGGTGTCATTGAGGACATTTGGGAGTTTGACTACATAGATTTCAAAATTCCGCTTTTTAAATGTAATTGGGTTGATAACACCAAAAGGAGTTATAGTGGATGAATTGGGTTTCACTCTGGTGAACTTTGAAAAGATTGGCGAGAAGGGTGAACCATTCATATTGATATCACAGGCGAAACAAATATTCTATATCGATGATCCTGTGAATGATAAATGGTCGGTTGTTCTTCATGGTAAAAGACAGTTCATTGAAGATCCTATAGATGAAGAAGAGTACTATGATAAGTATGATGACTCCAGTCCATTCTCAGTTGGGTTGCCCACTCCACAAAATATTGAAGCTAATGATGACTTATATGTGCGCGGAGATCACAATGAAGGATTGCTAATTGATAAAAGATCACAATTTTAGAGACATGTATGTGAATACAAATGCTAAATGTTTGCCTTTTTCTAGTTAATACAAATGCTAAATGTTTGCCTTTTTCTAGTTAATACAAATGCTAAATGTTTGCATTTTAAATGACATTTTCAGATGGCTGACCATGATGAGCATGATGTCCATGATGAGCATGAAGTCCATGATGAGCATGTTGGCCATGACGAGCATGGCGAGGATACTAATGTAAGTTCTAAAAACATATCCTGTATTTCTATAAAATTCATTATCTTCTAGTTATGTCATATATCCTATATTTCTATATTGGGCTAATTTAGTGTGTTTTATTTTTGTCAAATTTTAGGTTGATGCACCTGTACCCACTGAAGCACTGGAGCAACTTGATGCGCAACACCAAACACTTAACAAGAAAAGGGGCATCACTCTGTTGAAGAAGTTATTAGCACTAAGTGGTAGTGGATCCAAATTGGTGGTGGAGTTTGATAATGGAGGAAATCCAATTGGAGTGAACCGCAATAATTTTTTAAACTATCTTGGGTGTACCACTCGAAGCCATTGTGGTGTTAAGTATGACAATTGGCATAAAGTTCCTCAAGGGAAAAAAGACTTGATATGGAAGGATTTATGCGTGAGTTATTATTATTTGCAATTCTATTTTGTAGATTACAAATTCTATTATTTGCAATTCTATTTTGGATACTAGTTAATAACATTTCTATTTTACAGAATCTATTTGCATTGGATGAGAAGTTGCATCGTAAAAATGTGATGCAACGCGCTGGAAAGATGCTTAGGAATTATAGGACAAATCTGAACAAAGAATACATAAAAGACGGTGATAAGAAGAAGAAGTCAACCCTTGAACAATGGAATTTCTAGGACAAAGAAGATTGGGACAATTTTGTTGCTTCAAGAAAATCTGAAGAATTCAAGGTATTAGGCGTCACTCCCAATTTAATTAATATACATTGTATTCACCTATTCAAGATTAACATTTAGTGCTACTAATCAAATATTTAATGTGCATACTAACTAGGCCCTCAGTGACGCACAAAAAGCAAGGCGTGCACTGAATGTGCATGACCACACTATGGGTCCCAAAGGCTATGCAAGCGTTCGCCAAAGACTACAGGCGGAGTCTGCGGCTACTCAGGAGGCCACACCCATGCCTCGCCATGATATCTGGATAGCTGGCAGGCAAAATAAGAAGGGTGAAATAAAGAAGCCTGTAACTGCTGAGGCGGCTGCAAAAATGGTAAAATACAACTCTTAGAGAAATCGTTTGAATATTGATTATTTGTGGTGTGAACTTACCAATATCTGTTTATGGTGATTAGCGGGAGCTGCACGAGCAGAGGAAACAAGGCATGTTCATCCCTCAGGGCACAAGGGATGAATTGACAGTTGCTCTGGGTAACCCAGAGCATCCTGGATGTGTTAGAGGTGTCGGCGCTGGTGTTGGCATCAAAGCATTCTTTGGGCCATCCCAGCGCAAACCCAGAGCGGGACTTTCTCAAGAAGAGGTAACCTATTCTTTTTTTAGAATGTTACTGCAAAAGGAAATTCATTAATAAGAAGATAATGTTTCTTTTATCCATGTATAGGAGAATAAGAGAGTTGAGGATTTAGTTGCTAAGAAGGTCAACGATGTAGTTGCTGAGAAGGTCAAGGAAGAATTGCTGCGGTGGCAGGCATCTCAGGCTTCCAATACGCCTATGGCGACCCACTCTTCTCCTGATGCACAGACTGTGAGCAATCCTGGAGACCCATCGCCTAGCACGTCTGCTGTAAGTATTGTTTATGACATTGTAGCTAGTCTTTTCAAGATGATATGTTTTCAAGATTATATGTATATATGTATAACATTCTTTACGTAAATTTGTAGGCATTGAAGCCATGCCGCTTAAGAATAGAAGACTATGTTGTTGCAGAGGCGCAAGCTTACCCGTCCCTTCCTGGGGAAAGGTTTCACGGGACTCCAATGCCACATGGCTATGTTCGTGTGGGCCCATTACGTGTGTTACCCGTTTGGAGGGAAGTTGCGTTGCCATATGCCCACCCAGATATTGATACACTTGGTGAGGCAGAAGGCGGGGTCATATTGTGGCCCAAAGCAGATGTCGTCTACACGACTGAAATTGTAAGATAAATTTACATTGATTTAGACTGTTAATGTGTATATATTATGTCAACTGATCTGAAATTATATATACAGGTTAAAAAGAAGACACCAGGAGCACCTAGGCCTCCACCTCCACTTCCCGCATTACCCGATTGGGTTCCAACTGACCTAACATACCCGTTAGGTCCTGCTTGTAGGGGAATGGCATGTTGGCTACGTGCACATAATATAAATTGCCCTATAATAGTTTCTTTAGATGCAGATTATGCAGGTCGATCATACGATAGCTCTTTATTTATACAAGATATTATTGAGATGTTTATGTATGATTGGCTGAATACATCAATGATAGAGACATGGATAAGGTGAGATCTTGTTTATACATCCATATACCTTGTGTAAGATCCGGTGATCTGGTTTCTTATATATTAATGCATACGTAATACATGTTTTGCAGCTACTTAGTCGAAGATCATTGCAAACAATTTGCATTTGATCATGTGGGATTTTTGATTCCATCATTGATTAGTATGGTAGCTAAAGACCCTGATAATGTTCAACAATACTGTATAGATGCTTTTACAATTTTTGGTCAGCAAAAGAAGACGATAATAATAGCTCCATTCAATGTCAAGTAAGTTTACTTTATTTATAATTTGGACTTAAGAAAATTCCATTTTTATTGTGCATTTTGAGTTATTAATTGTTAACTTTTTACCTCTAGCGTGAAACATTGGGAGTTACTAGTTATTGTCCCCGGGACGTTCACTGTTTATTATCTAGATCCCGCGGGAAGTACATTAAACACTAAAATTGGACACGTAATGAGAATGCCATTATTCTGGTGAGAAATATTTCATTTTTGTATCTGTTAACATCTGTTATTACATTACTATTTACTTATGTAATTTACTGTGTTATATTAACATGTAGGGGTTTAGATGCATTCAAAAAGGCTGGAGGAACGGTCCCAAGGAAAAAGAACCAGCCAATAAATTGGGAGAACGTACAAGTAAGTTCCCGACTCCAATGTATATATTATTGATGTGAATTGTGCTTAGTTGTATTATTTTGTATGTTTCAATTTATAGTGCGCTACACAAGACAATGGCTGGGCATGCGCATACTATGTGATGCGATTTATGCAGATGATTATCAAACATGCCACATTGGACATCGATTGCATACATGAGGTATTATATATAGTCTCATTAGTTAGTATGAAATATATCAATCTTATTTTTATATTATTACTTATATATATACATCATTCTCTTTGCAGGTGTTTAAATCTGACCACACTATAGGCAAACGCTTAAAAAATGTACATGCTCCATATACGAGGGAATTATTAAATGAAGTAAGAGAAGAATGGGCAAAAGCCATACAAGCAGTGGCAACTGTAAGATATAATTGGGATGTTGATAGCGATAATGAATGATACTTTGTAAATGAATATTTCTGAATGTTAATACATGTATTTGAATGTTTCTATATGTGTGAATGTGAGAATTGAATTGATGTCTGAATGTATATACTTGTGTGAAATCTTGCTTATGACTTTTGCAGGTTTGCGGCCTGTTTGTAGGCTGATATCAATGGATGTCGTAAACCTCCAGTTCAGAAAACTGAACTGCAGGTTCTCATCCTGCTGATCAGCCACAGCAGGCCTGCAAACTGATATGGAAAAAAAAAATATAAAAAGGCGTCGGTTATTTATAAAAAACCGTCAGCAAAGATCTACAGCGTCGGTTATTTATAGATAACCGACGCCTTATGTGGCCAAAGCAGTCCTCGAAATGGCATCCTATTTAAATTAGAGGCGTCAGTCTTTTGGTATATAACCGACGCCAAAAGTGTTCGCGCCACAAAAAATGGCGTCATTTTGGACACTTTATGCGTCGGTTAGCTACTAAATAGCCGACGTTATAAGTAATATAGGCGTCGGTCCGTTAGTAAATAACCGACGCAGAAAGTGCCCTAGCTGACGCCGTTTTATGTGGCGCGAACCCTTTTGGCGTCGGTTATCTACTAAACGACCGACGCTGATAGGTTAAATAGGCGTCGGTTAAACAACCGACGCCGAAGTGTTCGACCTTTAGCGGCGCCCACATAGGTGTCGGTCGAAAACCGAAACCAAATGGGGTTAAACGGCCGACGCCAAAGGCCACTTCTATAGTAGTGCCAGGATAGCTGAGAGTTGTGTAGCGAGCTGATGTACATGTGGACCTATTGGCTTAAGATCCTGTTGTTTTAGAATGTAGTACATGTATATGTATAAGTTTGTTGTTCAATATGTAATATCAAATGTTGTAACAATTCATGTTGTAATTATATGTTGAATGGTGAACATGTGTGTATGGTTTTATTATTGTTCATGTATATGTGCTACTGATTGTTTCCTTCTAACTTCCTCTAATTTTCTTCTTCTTAGACTCGTGTGGGATGTTTAAATTGGGATTCTCGCTGAGGTGAGGGTTTCAATTTGGACGTCACACATCAGATTAAGTTTTAGAAAAATTCGGGGACGTCACAGGTGGTATCAGAGCATGAACAATAGCAAAGCCTAACATTTGCTCATTATGCAACTCAAAACAAAAGAACCTTGAACCTAATAATATCTTAGGGTTAGATTAGTTGTCTTTTAGAGACTAGATCTGACCTAGCCTCTAGGTTAGCACCTAGATGTCCGAGAACTAGGCCTAGACTGGTGCTTATTGTATATCAAGTCCTTAGATGTCGTTCTTTCCTTGAAGTGCAGCAGTATGGGACGTTGCACTATTTGGAAATGACGTGCATCAAGGGAAGAGAAACCCTAGACATATTGCGCACGTTGTCTAGAGTACCTACACTAGTCTACACCATGTTCTCACCCCTTTCACTAGTTTTCATGACACTGGACTCTCTACTATGTGTGGGATACTCGTTTTTAGGATTTGGTTTTTGATTCCAATCGGATCGAACCTCGATAGTTTTCTCTGACGTTTATTTTATCGGAGAAAAACTATATAATATTTTATTATGTATATGTATTACAAAAATGTGTCCCCACACAAGTACGAGTAGGAGGTGTTCATGTAACCTAAGTGAAAGTGAATGACATCAGTCTTGAAGAGAGAGTAGTTCTAGATTAGATGTCTAGAGCCTTGTTGGAATATATGATAGATGGAATAGATGATATAAGTTTTGATGATATGATGTAAGTTTGATAGAGATGATATAAGATAGTTTATGATGATGTATGTTTGTCTTTGAGGACTTAAGTTCAGTTTAAGGATGCAACATGAGTTTTGATGATGCAATTAACTAGGATTTTACGTGATAAGTTATGTCAAGTTAAGATAAGATGTGAGTCAGCTTTAGCCTCAAACTCTTTTACAAAGGAGGACCTCTAGTGTTAGGACCAGCTTTGGGGTTAGCTCAAGAGAGAGCGAGACCCACACGGAGAAGGTCAGAGAACCTAGACTCCAAGATATGAGATTTATGAGATATGTGATATGATATGTCCTAAACTAGACTACTCCTGAGTAATTGAGATGAGTTGCTTTATGCATGATTCGTATAGTCTTGTCGAACCCTAGATGTCCTTGGGAGGACCAAACCCTAGAGACAGAGAGAGTCTGGTTATATATGTGCATTTGCGAACATGAATATGAGTACCTACCATTTGGGTGAGGGAGTGAGCCCAAGACCCTAGAGGAGGTAGCTATGTCAATTTCTGTGAAGCCTCATGCTCAGGTTGGTGGTTTCCCACATAGGAATCTAGTGGTGTATATAAGACAATTTTGGGTAAGATATTTCATGGGTAGAGACATATGAAGAGTATATCATAGCATGTTTTGGTCTGTGTTTTTGTGGCTTGAGCTTGTAAGGCTATCTCTAGTGCCAATGAGGTATATTCGAGAACCCTAGACCAGGAGAGGGAAGATAAAGTATATGCATATAAGATACTCATAGAGTTGAGTTAGCTCAGAGAGACTGAGCATGTCAATACCCTCATGTTATGGGTCAAGAAAACCTCAATTGGACTAGATAAAGTTTTGATAAGCCACTTGTATAAGTTTGTTTAGTACAACCATGATATAATATATGCAAGATGTGATCTAATCTCGAGATGTGATACATAGACACGATATGATGGAAACCTAGTGATGGTTTAATAGATATCAATGCATAAATGGTTAACCACATACATGAATAATGATGATAATGTGATACTATTGGTTAATCTTGTGACGAAATCACTAGTAAATCTTGCAATTTGTTATGAGTAATGAAATAAGATCATATGCATGAAACATGTTACATGAGGTGTTAATATTAGTGGCTAAAAAAAACAGTTTGACAATTTGCACACATAATGTTCATGACACCTTGATGTATGAGTTAATCCTATTTAACTCCTTTATAACATGGAATATGATGTGGGAATTTTAATGCATGAGATAAGATAAGGAAGCAAATCTAACATATGAGATATGTAATGAATTAACCTAAGCTTCTAAACCCTTGTTTGAGCCTTCTATGGAATGAGGTTTCACCCTTGATGCTTTGAAACCCCCTAATAGTGCTTTGGATACATGGTTCTAGACAACTTTTGCGGATATGTTTCACATAGAGTGGTTTGCTACATATGGATGAAGACATGGTAGTTTTCCTTGGAGTACGGGTATGGTTGACATTCGAGGACGAAAGTTTTTCCAAGATGTATATGATTTGACAAAGTGGGTTTTCTGGCTTAATTTCGAGGACGAAATTTCTTTTAAGGTGTGTAGGATGTGATAGAGTGGACTTTTAGAATCCTTAGATGTCCAATGACATAAGTGGATTCATGCATCTTTGGTTGTTTTGAGAAGTTTCAAGTATTTTTGGTAACTTTGAGTGTTGATTGATGTTGACTTTGTGACTAAGATCTATTAATTTATGCCATGTTGAGGTATATATTGGATAGGTCAAACGAATGATTTTGGCACCAAAGTTTGGTGGCAGTTGGAGTTTTCTAGAGGGTTTTATTTAGGTTTGAATACCATGTAATAATGTGAATTGGATGTGTTAATGACCAAGGATGTAGGTTTTTAGCCTAAGTTTTGGTTAGCATCTGTGTCACGCTGCTCCTTTCCAGTGTATAAGAGTTGGCTTTGGCCCTAGATTGGAATCGGATGGTTGGGAAACATGTTCCTCACCCACCTTGTGTCCAGCTGGAGATCGTGGGATAGCAACGATCATGAACCCAACTCATCCCACGTTATGGTCATGGTTTGACGGAGGAAACTGAAGGACAGTTACCCTTGACATGGAAAGAAGAATCGCAAACCCTCATACAACGTCTGAGAATGTTCTATTATCAATACCTAAGCCCCTTCTCCCCCATCATCCACACCACAGCTTGCAAATGTCGGAGGTGAGGGTGTCGTCTGAAGTAGTCTGTGAGGAGCCGTGTGTTGCTGATTACTTGCCGGAATAGAGAAGTTGTTGACGACCACCGAGCCACCACAGAGATGACCACGGTGCCAGAATCCTGACGGTAGGAAGGAGATCATTTGCTCGCTTGGAGTTTCACATCATGGATGCAAATCTAAACATAAGGAAAGGTTGCGTGGAAGCATCCATGGCGGCGAGATCTTAGTGAAACTGAGATAGAAGAGGAGAGACCGAAAACGTAGAGGGATGGATGACGGCTGGTTCAGTCTTCCCAACCGAGGTCTACCTTCTGGTCATGGGCGGTGAGATCATGAAGATCTGGAGGTGCTTTGGAGGTTTGAGGCGGACTTTTGCTGGTGTGGAGGCCGTTTGCCTCTGTTTCTCCGCCACGGTGGGAACAAGGCAGCGCGCTTGTGGGTGGCAGGGCCTAGGGTCGCGGATGAGAAATTGAGGAACTGAGCAGGTTAGGCGAGGATAAAGGGAGCATCTTCTGTTGCTCGTGAGAGATGCAGACCCAAAGAAGGGAGTTCCATCGGCTATCCATAGAGGATGGAGGCAGAGGCGATCTCGACGAAGCTTGTGGTGGAAGAGACAACCCTAATCACCGCACTTGCTCACTGGAGATGGTCCCCAGTCTCGGCGGCTGCAGCGCTCAGCAGAGGTGCTATATCTCCCGCTGGATCACGATGCCGACGTAGTCGGTTAGCGCTAGGAGCGCAGATCTGGGAGATGCCCGATCGTGTAGAGCACGAGGAAGAAAAAGAAAGAGTGAGAGCCTACCAAACAAACCTTGAACCAGGTCTAAACCATGAACTGGCCGACCCCAAACCAGACCAGGCGGGTCGCCCAGGCCAGTGAAGAAGCCCTAGAGCCACGTGGCGGCCCACGATTGACCCGAAAAAGGTAAATATTCAATAATTCTCAGATCTCGTATAATTCACAGAAATTAGCTCGATGATCATAAAAATACAAATAATATACCAAAATTCTCAGAAAAATAAGTAGAATAACTTGGTACCATAAAATCAATGTTTTGATGCACTAATGTTAGGTATATCATGTAAGTTATATAATGCTTGTTTGATGGAAAATAAATATCAAACAATGTTCTAAAATTATGAGAAAATGTCAGTAAGTCCATGATCATATCTACAATGCATATGATGTCAGATATGGTCATGATGATGTACGAAATCATGTAATTTGCTTAATATGTCTAATTAGGGCTTAGAACCCTAAATAAAATGTATTAAATACATACATGTTCAATAATTGATGAAATTTACAGAGAAAGCCCATATCAGTATACTGAACTTTAGGTTTAATTATGAGATCATAATGATGAACAAAATCCATGTTATATGAAGATGAATCTTAATACGTGTTATAAAACCCTAATCTAGGTTAACGAGGTAACCTAGGGTTAATATGTGCACATAAAGGATTTGGAACCTAATGTTCATATGATGAACTTTGATAATGAGATGTAATATGGAAAATGACATCAATATGATAAATCTAAGATAAGAAGACAAGTAATAATGTATATAACATAATTAGATAAGCAAACCCTAATATGAACACGATTAGGGTTAAGATGAGATGTATGATGATGGGAATCTGATGATAGTACATGATCTTTTCTTAACCAGGGTTTGACCAAGTTATAGATGACATGAGGAATAAGTGATTAGGATGTCTCTTTGGAAGGTACGCTATTACCTCTTACTTGGCTTATTATACAATATGCTTGTGTTATATGTGTAGTAAAATACTTGGCATATGGTATTGGATGAAACGATTGTTCTTGTATGATATGTTGCATGATTTTCCATACTTATTGCTATGAACACATGAAACATAATATATCTGTTCCATTATATCTAAGCACTTCAACTCTTTGGTAGTAAAGTGTTGGAAATAAGTACTTCAACTCTTTGGTAGTAAAGTACTTGGAAGTGATCCAACTCTTTGGTAGTAGATCACATTGTGAAATGATCCAACTCTTTGGTAGTAGATCATAAAGGACTTAATGCATTCAACTCTCAGGTAGTAAATGCATGAATGATATAATGGAAAATGTGCTTAAAATATGTGTTCTCTTTTGTTAATGAATACCCTTGTGCAAGTATATGCTTTTCTTATATTCTTCTGTTACTGCCAAGTATTAGTTTTATCTTATTGCCAAGATATGATGAGAGGTATATAAAAGACACGTAGGCGTACTCAGTACAATATTCATGAAATATTGTGCTGACGTGTACCACATGTAATCTTTGTTTAGGTTGTGGTTATGCTCTTGAAGATCCAAGATAGCTGAGAGTTGTGTAGCGAGCTGATGTACATGTGGACCTATTGTCTTAAGATTCTGTTGTTTTATAATGTAGTACATGTATATGTATAAGTTTGTTGTTCAATATGTAATATCAAATGTTGTAACAATTCATGTTGTAATTATATGTTGAACGGTGAACATGTGTGTATGGTTTTATTATTGTTCATGTATATGTGCTACTGATTGTTTCCTTCTGACTTCCTCTGATTTTCTTCTTCTTAGCCTCGTGTGGGATGTTTAAATTGGGATTCTCGCTGAGGTGAGGGTTTCAATTTGGACGTCACACATCAGATTAAGTTTTAGAAAAATCCGGGGACGTCACAGGTGGTATCAGAGCATGAACAATAGCAAAGCCTAACATTTGCTCATTATGCAACTCAAAACAAAAGAACCTTGAACCTAATAATATCTTAGGGTTAGATTAGTCATCTTTTAGAGACTAGATCTGACCTAGCCTCTAGGTTAGCACCTAGATGTCCGAGAACTAGGCCTAGACTGGTGCTTGTTGTATATCAAGTCCGTAGATGTCGTTCTTTCCTTGTAGTGCAGCGGTATGGGACGTTGCACTATTTGGAAATGACGTGCATCAAGGGAAGAGAAACCCTAGACATATTGTGCACGTTGTCTAGAGTAGCTACACAAGTCTACACCATGTTCTCACCCCTTTCACTAGTTTTCATGACACTGGACTCTCTACTATGTGTGGGATACTCATTTTTAGGATTTGGTTTTTGATTCCAATCGGATCGAACCTCGATAGTTTTCTCTGACGTTTATTTTATCAGAGAAAAACTATATAATATTTTATTATGTATATGTATTACAAAAATGTGTCCCCACACAAGTACGAGGAGGAGGTGTTCATGTAACCTAAGTGAAAGTGAATGACATCAGTCTGGAAGAGAGAGTAGTTCTAGATTAGATGTCTAGAGCCTTGTTGGAATATATGATAGATGGAATAGATGATATAAGTTTTGATGATATGATGTAAGTTTGATAGAGATGATATAAGATAGTTTATGATGATGTATGTTTGTCTTTGAGGACTTAAGTTCAGTTTAAGGATGCAAGATGCGTTTTGATGATGCAAGTAACTAGGATTTTACGTGATAAGTTATGTCAAGTTAAGATAAGATGTGAGTCAGCTTTAGCCTCAAACTCTTTTACAAAGGAGGACCTCTAGTGTTAGGACCAGCTTTGGGGTTAGCTCAAGAGAGAGCGAGACCCACACGGAGAAGGTCAGAGAACCTAGACTCCAAGATATGAGATTTATGAGATATGTGATATGATATGTCCTAAACTAGACTACTCCTGAGTAATTGAGATGAGTTGCTTTATGCATGATTCGTATAGTCTTGTCGAACCCTAGATGTCCTTGGGAGGACCAAACCCTAGAGACACAGAGAGGCTGGTTATATATGTGCATTTGCGAACATGAATATGAGTACCTACCATTTGGGTGAGGGAGTGAGCCCAAGATCCTGGAGGAGGTAGCTATGTCAGTTTCTGTGAAGCCTCATGCTCGGGTTGGTGGTTTCCCACATAGGAATCTAGTGGTGTATATAAGAGAGCTTTGGGTAAGATATTTCATGGGTAGAGACATATGAAGAGTATATCATAGCATGTTTTGGTCTGTGTTTTTGTGGCTTGAGCTTGTAAGGCTATCTCTAGTGCCAATGAGGTATATTTGAGAACCCTAGACCAGGAGAGGGAAGATAAAGTATATGCATATAAGATACTCACATAGTTGAGTTAGCTCAGAGAGACTGAGCATGTCAATACCCTCATGTTATGGGTCAAGAAAACCTCAATTGGACTAGATAAAGTTTTGATAAGCCACTTGTATAAGTTTGTTTAGTACAACCATGATATAATATATGCAAGATGTGATCTAATCTCGAGATGTGATACATAGACATGATATGATGGAAACCTAGAGATGGTTTAATAGATATCAATGCATAAATGGTTAACCACATACATGAATAATGATGATAATGTGATACTATTGGTTAATCTTGTGACGAAATCACTAGTAAATCTTGCAATTTGTTATGAGTAATGAAATAAGATCATATGCATGAAACATGTTACATGAGGTGTTAATATTAGTGGCTAAAAAAAAATAGTTTGACAATTTGCACACATAATGTTCATGACACCTTGATGTATGAGTTAATCCTATTTAACTCCTTTATAACATGGAATATGATGTGGGAATCTTAATGCATGAGATAAGATAAGGAAGCAAATCTAACATATGAGATATGTAATGAATTAACCTAAGCTTCTAAACCCTTGTTTGAGCCTTCTATGGAGTGAGGTTTCACCCTCGATGCTTTGAAACCCCCTAATAGTGCTTTGGATACATGGTTCTAGACAACTTTTGCAGATATGTTTCACATAGAGTGGTTTGCTACATATGGATGAAGACATGGTAGTTTTCCTTGGAGTACGGGTATGGTTGACTTTCGAGGATGAAAGTTTTTCCAAGATGTATATGATGTGACAAAGTGGGTTTTCTGGCTTAATTTCGAGGACGAAATTTATTTTAAGGTGTGTAGGATGTGATGGAGTGGACTTTTAGAATCCTTAGATGTCCAATGACATAAGTGGATTCATGCATCTTTGGTTGTTTTGAGAAGTTTCAAGTATTTTTGGTAACTTTGAGTGTTGATTGATGTTGACTTTGTGACTAAGATCTATTAATTTATGCCATGTTGAGGTATATATTGAATAGGTCAAATGAATGATTTTGGCACCAAAGTTTGGTGGCAGTTGGAGTTTTCTAGAGGGTTTTATTTAGGTTTGAATACCATGTATTAATGTGAATTGGATGTGTTAATGACCAAGGATGTAGGTTTTTAGCCTATGTTTTGGTTAGCATCTGTGTCACGCTACTCCTTTCCAGTGTATAAGAGTTGGCTTTGGCCCTAGATTGGGATCGGATGGTTGGGAAACATGTTCCTCACCGACCTTGTGTCCAGCTGGAGATCGTGGGATAGCAACGATCATGAACCCAACTCATCCCACGTTATGGTCATGGTTTGACGGAGGAAACTGAAGGACAGTTACCCTTGACATGGAAAGAAGAATCGCAAACCCTTATACAACGTCTGAGAATGTTCTGTTATCAATACCTAAGCCCCTTCTCCCCCATCATCCACACCACAACTTGCAAATGTCGGGGGTGAGGGTGTCGTCTGAAGTAGTCTGTGAGGAGCCGTGTGCTGCTGATTACTTGCCGGAATAGAGAAGTTGTTGACGACCACCGAGCCACCACAGAGATGACCATGGTGCCGGAATCCTGACGGTAGGAAGGAGATCATTTGCTCGCTTGGAGTTTCACATCATGGATGCAAATCTAAACATAAGGAAAGGTTGCATGGAAGCATCCATGGCGGCGAGATACCAGCGAAGCTGAGATAGAAGAGGAGAGACCGGCAACGTAGAGGGATGGATGACGGCTGGTTCAGTCTTCCCAACCGAGGTCTACCTTCTGGTCATGGGCGGCGAGATCATGAAGATCTAGAGGTGCTATGGAGGTTTGAGGCGGACTTTTGCTGGTGTGGAGGCCGTTTGCCTCTGTTTCTCTGCCACGGTGGGAACAAGGCAGCGCGCTTGTGGGTGGCAGGGCCTAGGGTCGCGGATGAGAAATTGAGGAACTAAGTAGGTTAGGCGAGGATAAAGGGAACGTCTTCTGTTGCTCGCGAGAGATGCAGACCCAGAGAAGGGAGTTCCATCGGCTATCCATAGAGGATGGAGGCAGAGGCGATCTGGACGAAGCTTCTGGTGGAAGAGACAACCCTAATCGCTACACTTGCTCACTGGAGATGGTCCCCTGTCTCGGCGGCTGCAGTGCTCAGTAGAGGTGCTAGATCTCCTGCTGGATCACGATGCCGGCGTAGTTGGTTAGCGCTAGGAGCGCAGATCTGGGAGATGCCCGATCACGTAGAGCACGAGGAAGAAAAAGAAAGAGCGAGAGCCTACCAAACAAACCTTGAACCAGGTCTAAACCATGAACCGGCTGGCCCCAAACTAGACTAGGCGGGTCACCCAGGCCGGTGAAGCAGCCGTAGAGCCACGTGGCGGCCCACGATTGGCCCTAAAAAGGTAAATATTAAATAATTCTCAGATCTCGTATAATTCACAGAAATTAGCTCGATTATCATAAAAATACAAATAATATACTGAAATTCTCAGAAAAATAAGTAGAATAACTTGGTACCATAAAATCAGTGTTTTGATGCACTAATGTTAGGTATATTGTGTAAGTTGTATAATGCTTGTTTGATGGAAAATAAATATCAAACAATGTTCTAAAATTATGAGAAAATGTCAGTAAGTCCATGACTATATCTACAATGCATATGATGTCAGATATGGTCATGATGATGTACGAAATCATGTAATTTTCTTAATATGTCTAATTAGGGCTTAGAACCCTAAATAAAATGTATTAAATACATACATGTTCAATAATTGATGAAATTTGCAGAGAAAGCCCATATCAGTATATTGAACTTCAGGTTTAATTATGAGATCATAATGATGAACAAAGTCCATGTTATATGAAGATGAATCTTAATACGTGTTATAAAACCCTAATCTAGGTTAACGAGGTAACCTAGGGTTAATATGTGCACAAAAAGGATTTGGAACCTAATGTTCATATGATGAACTTTGATAATGAGATGTAATATGGAAAATGACATCAATATGATAAATCTAAGATAAGAAGACACGTAATAATGTATATAACATAATGAGATAAGCAAACCCTAATATGAACACGGTTAGGGTTAAGATGAGATGTATGATGATGGGAATCTGATGATAGTACATGATCTTGTCTTAACCAGGGTTTGACCAAGTTATAGATGACATGAGGAATAAGTGATTAGGATGTCTCTTTGGAAGGTACCCTATTACCTCTTACTTGGCTTATTATACAATATGCTTGTGTTATATGTGTAGTAAAATACTTGGCATATGGTATTGGATGAAACGATTGTTCTTGTATGATATGTTGCATGATTTTCCATACTTATTGCTATGAACACATGAAACATAATATATCTGTTCCATTATATCTAAGCACTTCAACTCTTTGG
Source organism: Alisma plantago-aquatica (assembly GCA_963693085.1). Lineage (NCBI taxonomy): Eukaryota > Viridiplantae > Streptophyta > Magnoliopsida > Alismatales > Alismataceae > Alisma > Alisma plantago-aquatica. The sequence continues at coordinate 1,029,556,474 of OY856412.1, forward strand.
TAGTAAAGTGCTGGAAATAAGTACTTCAACTCTTTGGTAGTAAAGTACTTGGAAGTGATCCAACTCTTTGGTAGTAGATCACATTGTGAAATGATCCAACTCTTTGGTAGTAGATCATAAATTCCTTAATGCATTCAACTCTCAGGTAGTAAATGCATGAATGATATAATGGAAAATGTGCTTAAAATATGTGTTCTCTTTTGTTAATGAATACCCTTGTGTAAGTATATGCTTTTCTTATATTCTTCTGTTACTGCCAAGTATTAGTTTTATCTTATTGCCAAGATATGATGAGAGGTATATAAAAGACACGTAGGCGTACTCAGTACAATATTCATGAAATATTGTGCTGACGTGTACCGCATGTAATCTTTGTTTAGGTTGTGGTTATGCTCTTGAAGATCCAAGATAGCTGAGAGTTGTATAGCGAGCTGATGTACAGGTGGACCTATTGTCTTAAGATCCTGTTGTTTTAGAATGTAGTACATGTATATGTATAAGTTTGTTGTTCAATATGTAATATCAAATGTTGTAACAATTAATGTTGTAATTATATGTTGAATGGTGAACATGTGTGTATGGTTTTATTATTGTTCATGTATATGTGCTACTGATTGTTTCCTTTTGATTTCCTCTGATTTTCTTCTTCTTAGCCTCGTGTGGGATGTTTAAATTGGGATTCTCGCTGAGGTGAGGGTTTCAATTTGGACGTCACACATCAGATTAAGTTTTTGAAAAATCCGGGGACGTCACACTTATTCAATACTGGA
>OY856412.1:1029562243-1029607243 GCA_963693085.1 Alisma plantago-aquatica
AGATTAATAACAAGTGTTTTCAATAGATCTAATTAATGATGAATTAACTTATTAAAATCATAACTAAATATTTATAAGTCAGAAAAATATAATAAAATATGTTTTGAGTTCATAGAAGTATAACCTAAAATATGGAGTAGTTTTTATAAACTAATTCACATAATAATAAAAGGCGATTTTTAGGGTTTTGAATAATTAATGGAAACCTAACCCTAATTACACATATATGCTAATAGGTGCTTTGGATGCCTAGGCTTGCACCTAGATGTGACTTTGGACCATTGACTCTGAAGTTGAGGTATGTTTGCATCCCCAATTATTCTTTTGAGCAATTAACCTATGTTTCATCTTTCTCTTGGTCCTGTGGACATTAGCCTACACATTGTCTTGTTCTTTTGAAATCATGCTTCATGTGAAGTATCTTATTTTTATTATTGATCCTATGATCATAAATATTCTCTTGGAATATTATCTCGTTGCCTTGGTGCAATTTGGACTTTTGATATTATATGCCCATTGTGATGTGGAAGTTTACTTGGTGATATATGCCCACTTTGAAGTGGATTTGTTTATATGCTTGTGTTGTCCATTGTGTGATGGCAACATTGTATAAATCTAACTATACTTCTCTACTTGCCTCTACATTTAACATGCTATGTGATTTAGTAGCACTAGAGTAGTATAACTACATTGGTTTTATCTCATTATGCAACATGGCAACATTGTGATATATTTGGGATGGAGGATGTGTGATTCCCCATACCCGAGCATGATGTGTGATTCATGGCCCATGTTATATATATATATATTTGGATGGTGGATGAGTGATTCCCCATGCCAGGGCAAGATGTGTGATTCTTGGCCCATGTCCCACCAGGTTGAAGATGTGTGATTCTTCACCGCCAATGTTATTTATATTGTTCTAGGGCTATGCTTATCTCACATGCATACAGGTTGATGATGATATGTGCCTTGTTTCCCACCATGGTAGTGGATGTTTATATTGATAGCACATTCTTATTATTTGTTGGTTATGGCAAGTTTCCCTTTTGTTATGATCTTTACACTTGATTCCCATTTGGGTGGTACTTATCTCTTGCATGGGAAGCCTTTTATTTTGATGTCCCTTATCCTTTATAAATTGCTCAATTTGCTTTTTAGTATGCACATACCAGCCTTTGTTGATGTCTCCTATTGTTTGTCTTTTGCTGGGGTATGCTTCCAACCCTAGGTGGAGGACTTGGATGACTTGTCATGTTGACCTGGACTTAGATTGTGAAGTTAAAGCTTGGAGACAATCTTGAGGTGGTTTAAATTTCCTCTACATGGATCCTTATGATGTAAGTTTGTAACCCTTTGTTTTATAATTGAATATAGTCAAGTTTTATTCCACTGCTATATTTTGGTCTTTTGTTACCATTATATAAAGATTTGAAAATTTTACACCCATGCCAAAATACCTTCTCAGTGTGTTTGGACTGGATGTTTTGATATTCAAATTTTTAGTAAGGAGGTGATTTCACTTCTTTACAGTATATATATATATATATATATATATATATATATATATATATATATTGACTATCCATTTGGGTAACTAATTTTATTACATGTGGATCTATTATGTAACAGGAAGGCACAAGATTGTAATGAGACTACCCAAATTGTAATAGAATGACTTGTTTTGTAAATACTTCATGAAATTTTTATTGTCCCTTAGAGAAATAGTAAAAATAATATTTATGATAAAACAATAAAAAAAATTTATTGTCCCTATTCTATCTACATGTTTACGAGCAACAGTTTTTCCAAGCTACATTCAAGTACATTTTGTATTTCCCTTTGTCAATTCATTCAGTTATACTCATTTTTCTATTTTTTATCATCATTTCAATGTGTATTCATCACTCTTTCTCTTGTGTGGGAAAGAAACCCAATTTTTGTGTCTGCATTTTCATTTTTGAAGTAGTAAGTGTCATACATGTTTTTGTATTTTGCGTCGTTACTCTCTTGTTATACTTGGTTACTCTTTTAACTTATCGGGTTACTCTTGTTGTGTCTCTTCTGGTCTTCTGAGTTACTCCAACACACTATCATGGATCCCATCTATGATACGCATGTTGCTAATTCAAGTGTCAGCCGTGACGATGATAATCCTCAGTCTTCTTATTCAATTGGTGCTTCCTCTCCGCCCCCAACTACAGTCCCTAGAGTTGGTCTTCAGTTTGGAAGTTTAGATGAAGGTATCTCCTTCTATTGCAGCTATGCTAGAATGATTGGGTTTAACATCAGGAAAGACGACAATAGATATGAACGGGGAAGTAAGATTCTGGTTGCCAAAGATCTAGTTTGTGACAAGCAAGCTTCTTGGCTGTATATTTTGTTTTTATAGGTATGAAATGGGCAGACTTCGTTAATCTATCCACTATCACCCAAATGGAATCATGATTCTTAGCTATCTTGGCAGACCAACTATGAAATCCATGGTTATATGATCCCATTTCCACTATGGTATCGACATGGGTTGCAGCATACTTGTCAGCTTCTGATGATCAGCCTTAACTTGCTGGCATACCACACACCTAGCCACAAACTCGGCTACAACCTTCTTCAAGCCAGACCACCAATATAGATCCTTTAGATTGTGATACATCTTGGTGACTCTTGGATGCATAGCATACATCGATGTGTGTGATTCCTCAAGTACTAGCTTTCTCAGATCATCAACATTAGGTACCACCATCCTATTATGATAACAAACTAGTCCATCTTCAGACTCATGGAACCCATCACACTTTTCACTGCTGAACTCTGATATGATCAACTGAACTGAAGCATTTGTATGTTGTGCATCTTTGATCTGCTACCTTAACGTAGGCTTGACTTGCATCTATGCCAACAAACCTGCCAACAAAGAAACCTCCATCCACACATTCATCTTCCGCAAGGAAACAAACATATCTCGCCTATAGAATTCCAAGGAACTCAACTGTGCTTTCTTCATCGAGAGAGAATAAGGAGGCTTTCTGCTAAGAGCATCAACTACCACGTTCGCCTTACCAGGATGATACTCAATGGTGCAATCATAATCATTGATCAGCTCCATCTAGCGATGATGTCGCATGTTCAGCTCACTCTGTGAGAAGATGTACTTCAGATTCTTATGATCTGTAAAGATCTGACACACTTCCCCATAAAGATAGTGTCTCCAAATCTTTAACGTGTGGGCAGCTACTGCCAACTCCAAATCATGTGTCAGGTAGTTCTCCTCATATTTCTTAAGCCGTCGTGAAGTAAAAGAAACCACATGGTCTTCCTGCATCAACACGCAACCTAAGCCTTTCTTGGAAGCATCACAGAAAACAACATAGCCCTTCCCAGGCTCTGGCAGCACCAACACTGGGGCACTAGTCAGCTTCTCCTTCAAGCTTTAGAGAGCTTGCTGACAACGATCATCCTAGACAAAAGGTACATCCTTCCTGGTCAGCTTTGTCAAAGGCAACGCGATCACACTGAATCCTTTATAAACCTCTGGTAGTATCCTGCCAAACCCAGAAAACTATGAATTTCTGTCGACATCTTTGGTTGTTCCCAATCTACAACTGACTCCACCTTCTTCGGGTCCACTCTGACTCCTTCAGCAGATATCACGTGTCCCAAGAATGTCACTTCCTTCAACCAGAACTCACATTTACTGAACTTGGCATAAAACTAATGTTGGCGAAGAAGAGTCAACGCTGGTCGAAGATGTTGTTCATGCTCTTACCTGTCCCGACTATAGATCAAGATGACATCTATGAAGACTACAACAAACTGATCTAGAAATGGATAGAACACCCTATTTATCATATCCATGAAAGAAGTAGGTGCATTGGTTAGCCCAAACGACATAACCACAAACTCAAAGTGACCATACCTCGTCCTAAACACTGACTTTGGTATGTCGTCCACCTTAATCCTCAATTGATTATGTCTAGACCGTAGAACAATCTTCAAGAACACTATAGCACCACACAATTGATCAAACAGATCGTCTATCCTCGACAATGAGTACTTGTTCTTGATCGTGACTTTGTTCAACTGTCGGTAATCTATACAAAAATGCATCGATTCATCCTTCTTCTTTATGAACAAGGCCAGAGCACCCCATGGGAATGTGCTCAGCCTAATGAAACCCTTATCAATCATCTCCTATAATTGCTTCTTCAGTTCAGCCATCTCACCTGGATCCATTATGTATGGTGTTTGGGCAACTGGTTGTGTTCCTCGCACCAGATTGATATCAAAATCAATCTCTTGAGGTGGGGGAACACTAGGGAACTCATTGGGATACACATCTGCAAATTCTCAGACAATAGGAACCTCCTCAAGGCTAGGACCTTTTGTCTTGGTATCCACAATGTGAGCTAGGAATGCCTTACATCCTTACCGCAACATCTTTTCTGCCACCATAGCTGACACCAAACATGTCGGGAGAATCTTCCTATCTCCTTGGAAGATCCACTTCTCTCCACCATCATCAAACACTGCTTACTTGGAACCATAGTCCAACACAACCTTATACTTCTCTAAGGTATCCATCCCAAGGATCACATCTAATCCATGCATATCAAGTGATATAAAATCCACTTGTATATTGTGTCCCAAAAAAGATAGAACACAAGATGGACACTCTTCTCGAAGCATCGAGGAACCATCAAGAGGGTTTCTAAAAACAGGCTGTCTTTCTTACAGCTAATAGGTAAAAGACAGTTTTCAAGCATAGTTCATGCAATAAAAGAGTGTGTAGCACTCGGGTCAACCAGAACAGATATAAAGCAAGAAGAAGACAAATTAGAATGAAATAACTCCATCTGACCTGTCACCACTTGCGGGTTGACTATCACCTCTGGATGACTCATAGCATAGAATCGAGTTGTTGCTTGCTTTCATCCTCGTCCTCTTCTTCCTTGAGCAGACGATCCCGCTTGCGATGCTTGACCACGTCCTCACCCTCTTCTACTACTGGGTTGTTTTCTATCTGACCCTTGTTGATTCTGCCTCGGCTGTTGTGTCACTTCCAGATCTCTCATTCGGCAATTTAACTTGAAATTCCCCGTCTGTACACAAATATAGCATGCCCTATCCTCAAACTACGGCCTAGATGGCCCTGTCACTGCCACTAAAGTTGTACTATGTGCCTTCGACGGTGAAGAACCATATCCTCTTCCCTTACTCGGGAACCACTGCGACGGTGCACTAGAACCTCTTAACCCAGAAGGTGTTGAAAACCTTGGCTTCTTGAAGCCATCAAACATCTACCTATGGAAATGAGCAGGCCTTTTCTTGGACATGGTCTCTCTCTTTTCCTTAACTGGCCATTCAATCCTTTAGACGGACTCCACAAATGTGGCAAACTTCTCCCGATTCTCCAACGCAGCTGTAGGTGTTATCAGCTCAGCACTCAGACCTTTCTCAAACCGTCTGATCTGCTCATCATCTGTCACCGCCATGTGAGGACAGAACCTCAGTATGTCCATAAGCTTGGCTTCATACTTGGTGATGTTCATTGATCCTTGGCGCATATGCTCAAACTGGTTGATCTTCTCATCCAGATACGTCTTTGGAAAGTACATATCTGCTGACGAACTCTCGCTGGAAAACCTCCCTACCGATCACCTCACTGGGTCGCTTCTCCTCCTTGATGGCCCACCAGTGGCCAACACTACATTTCAGAACGTAGACAACATGCTTGACTTTGTCTGCTTCAGGAATGTCGAGGATCCAGAAGGCCTTCTCAAGACCTATCAGCTACAGATCTACATCCGCTGGATCAGCCGTTCCAGCGTAATCCGAAGCTCTGACTCAGCGAAGCCGCTCAAAGGTCTTCCCAATACTTGATGTTTCACCATGGAGAGCATGTGCTCTTGGCAGAGACACTGGCAATCTCTCTACCATGAGATTCATCGTAGCCATCAATTTCCCCATAAGCTTTTGGTAGGAAGGGTTTTCAAGAATGGATGGGTCAAGTTGGGGGATCTCAGACACCCGATCTTCATGTTCCTTCACTTTAGCTCCATCAACTAATGCAACCACACTGCTCTCGGCAGCATGTTCTTCATGGTTTCCAGACATCTTTAAGCTTTTTCTTCCACTGAGGGAAGAAGATTTTTTGTAAGAAAATCTGGGAAACTCATAAGAACAGACACAACCTAATCCTAGATCCCTGTAGACTCCGTGAACCTAGGGCTCTGATACCATACTAACTGTGACACCCCACCATCACGCAGACAACAAGGTGACACATGAAAACGTGCGAAACTTCCATAAACCACATATTACCAAAAAAATGGGTTAATTAAAACCATTTGTAGAAAGACACATAAAAGAAGTTTATTACATCCAGATCCCACAATGAAACATGTGATATAAACATACGCAAGCCTTGATATAAGTTCACAGCGTATAGAAACCAGCTGGCTTGCCAGCACATGAGTTCATCACTTGTTTATATGTACATAACAAGCCACATAAGGCCAATAGTAGGATGAACAAGAGTACAACAGATATACATCGTGAAATGTCATCAAAACACCCCCGAGGACCTAAGAGTACAAGGATGACTCTAGGACTCTACAACAAAATACCAAAACATGCAGGATGTCCATCTCTTGCCTTCTACTACTCCTCTTCTTAATTCTCAGCCATAACCTCACGACCACTACGTCTAGCACGAATACCTAAAAAGGTTGTAAACCAGTGGGGTGAGACACACAATCCCAACGAGAAACATAACACCCCACTGAAACTATAAAACTCCAGAAAGCTTAAAGCAAGAAAAGTAGATAACTGATATAAGAGGATTATATGAGTGGCATACTGAGTAGAACTTACTATATCATCCATCTTACCAAGATTACGGGAGCCATATAACTTGATTTTCTTTATGGAACATGTTTGACAAGATAAGATTTATAAGATCTTATCACAAAACATAAGGAACGTATAAGTAACTACAAGGTATACCAATATCAACTACACAAGCAAGGTCTCGGCCAATGTTCTATATTTGTACTAAGAAATAAACACTATTCGGTTGAATTACGTATTATTATGCCCTGAGGAAGTGAACTATACCGCTTAAATCCAACCGATGGTTGCGCAACCTAGAGTCGGTGCCATACATGGTCAATGGATGATCTGGACTCCACGACCTCTCCTCCTTGTAGTCAGTGCATGAGAACCAAAGCAATACCACAGTCTCATGCTTTAAGTGGCCTCATCCACAGGGTCAGCTCCGCAAGCTACCCATAACTCTAGCCCACCTTGGTACAGGACTCGACGCTAGTAAAATATGTGCCACGGGCCTGTTCACCATGCTCTGAGCCATGAACACATTCATGCTCTTTCACATACCTTGAGCCATGGGCCTGTTCACCATGCTCTATATATCCTGAATCTGCAACCGCGGTAGCACTCAAATCCTTCTATTTTCGGCTAGGAGAAACCCCGCATATTCAATAATATATGCTCTGGGTTAACTCGGAGGAGAACCCATTTCACCATCACCAGCTACTGACGATGATTGATCTATGGCCAGGGCAAACTACATCATATATTCCAATGTAATTAATTAGTATATTTTAAGTGGATTGTTGAGGCAACCAAGTTGTAAAACATACAAGTAGTGAGTTATATTATTACTGTCATCATCACATCATTATGGGATCTCAATCCCTTATTATAGAAAACCACTGACTCTTAAGGCGTCATCACCATCTTACATCACCACTTGGGATAAGAATCCCTATCTCATCAACAAGAGGATAATACCTCACTAGGCACTCAGCCTTTATTAGGTCCTCATACCTATCTTACCACACTGGTGATACATATATATCTCATCAACAAGAGTTATCATCATGATACAGTGTCATTCAAACACATGTGCCTCATAGCTCTTACCTGGCTATGAATTCATCTTGTAACCTGCATGGTTAGTATAAAAGACACATCTTTCAAATCACTAGGCATACAACTCCATTGTTTATCATGTCATCAGGTTCTATTATATCAATCACATTACTTACTATTAAAATGTTGGCATCTATTTATGCTTTTATATACATAAACTATCATCATACTATCTTTATTTGACATTACTTTTAAGCATCCAACAAGTCATTGGTTTACAAACCATTATCCATTTCGCATTATCAACAAAGATGTGACTATAAGATAAAGAACCATAAACTAGGTTTTTCAAGTTAGACCTATCCCTCACCAAAGATGCATGCTACCCTCACTAGAAGTGTGATGGGTAGGGTGCCTCTCACTACAGATGGTATCAAGCAAGGTCATAACCTCACCAAAAGATAAACGGCTAGGGTTTCAAACACTAAAGCACATGTTACTATGACGGCCAAACAAACTGCACTCTAATGTGTACTAGAGAGCAGCCAGCACAGAGGTGTGTCATGCAGCTAGAACTAGAGGAGTGTGTGTCTTTCACAAGGGACAACCTCCATCGATCAAGGCACTCTATCGCCCACAACATCAAACCATATCGTCCATGAGCATGGTAGCAACGTATCGACCAACCCTTAAAGGCACCTATTAGGGTTTCACCATACAAACACCATAACGGGAACCAAGGCTAATCTCCACTTCATCATATCGAGGAGGACCAAACTCAAGGCAAGGGGGGTATCGGGCAACCTCTCCCCAGAGGGTATCGTACAGAGTACTAGTTCTAAGGTGTATCGCCCAAGCTCACTACTTAGGTCAAGAGGGCCATATCGGGCACCAAGACAACAACACAACCTGATGTATCAACCAAGAGTTAAACCCTAGACAAAGAGGTGTTGAGCAACACTACTAAAGAGCATGTCATGCAAAGCATGAAGCATAGCCCGACAGGGTCATCATCAACCTCAAGATCACCATCTTCACAACCCTAAAAGATCAAAAGAATTGGCTCACCTCTCAACAACCAAGAGAGAGGGGTTTTACACAATCCTTTATCACAAATTGGGCATCAAGATGGATCACTACCACATCTAGGTCAACACTCCACCTAGGATTACCTATCAAATCCATGGTGAGAGAAGGGTTTTGCTTAAGCATCTAGAGTATAGACTCACCTCTCAACATCTATGAGAGGGGTGTTGTCTATAACACTAGGCCTCAAACTCACTTCTCATGACCAAGGAGAGAAAGGGGTATTTCCACCAAAGGAAACCCTCAACTATGGGTTCGGCCAACTAGATCCAAAGGTACATCCACATCATATCCAAAAGAGCAAACAAGATCATATATCAACAAGATCAAAGGTATAATTAAGCAAGAAGTATATTCAACAAGTTGCATGGCCGAATATGATCATACATGAACATACAACAAAAGGGAAGGTAGTATAGTTAGGGTTAAACGTTATGTAACCCACCTTAAGCAAGCTCCTCAAGCTCTAAAGCTCCAAGCTCTAAGCTTCTAGCTCCAAAGCACACCACTTTCGGCCACCTCAAGAAAAGGAACAAAGATCATAACCACTATGGCAGAAGAGTAGGCAAGATGGAGAAGAAGATGCTAAGGAGAGAGTGAAGATGCTTACTAAGGAAGCAAGGTCCACCTAGGGTTCGGTCACCAAGATAGAGGAAGAAGAAGAGATCTTCACCAAGGGGGGTTAGACACCAAGCACTAAAGAAAGGTGTGTCATGCACCAAAGAAGAGAAGAGAAACAAAGAGATAAAAGTGATCCTAAGGAAGTGAAAGGGAAGATATATATAGGAAAGGATCAAAGGTGAACCAAGGAAAGGTGTCATCTTACTTAGGGACACTTGTCCAACGTCTTTCCACCTTGCAAACCACATGCAACATGTTATGCCACCACTCATCAAGAGATCGGCCACATGTCTAAGGTATGTTGACACAACCAAAGCAAGGAAGTCAAAGGGGTCAAAGGCCGACACACACACCACCACCTTGGCCGACACACCCATCAGCGAAACCCCCATGGTTGACACAAGGTGCTCATGCCCGATACAAAGCTCATCAAGGCAAGGCAAGGCCCAAACAAGGTGAAACAAAGCCCAATAGAGCTCTACAAGGCCCAAGGCAACTCAAGAAATGAGCCCAACCCTTCCTCTCAACTCCAGAGGAAGAAAAGATAGAGAAGAGCAACAAATCACAAGAAAACCCTAATAACCACTAAAGGTGATTAGCAAGAAACTAAGCACAAGGTTTAGGCAAAGCAAACAGGATAAGCCCAAAATGAAGGTCAGGGTCCTTACAGAATAAATCTGGTTGAATAAACTTACTAATCTACAAAAAAAGATGTATAAACTGGAATAAAGAATGGATGGGTCTAATTACCTTTGAACAAATAAGTCATTATATAAGGTATAAATATAATAAATACGGGGTATTTCATTAATAAAGGTGCAACATAACAAGTATATAATAAGAATATCATTGGTTTTAAGAACATTGGGTATATCTTAAACTACATTATTTATGATTTAATAGATGAAAATTAATAGAAGTCAAAAATTGTTTACTTTATATTTGACACCAAGTGTGAAGGAGCTATTCATGTATAAAATATCTTTCACTTTATTTTAGAATTTGTAACAAAAACTAATATTATAGTGAATAAATGTACTTGCTATTTTCATCAATGAGGATTTCAAAAGTGAGTGATGTTAAATATTGACAAGAAACCCCTTTGTCATTTATTAATAATGAATGTTCCTAACATATCATGAGTTGCACATATGAATCACATGCAAAACAAACTTTGTTAATGAAGTTTCTTCACCCATATGGGTTATATATGAACAAACCAATCCAAATATTTCATAGCAGTAAATGTCATCGCAATTGTAAGACTATTCTATATAAAATGTGTATTTTTTTATCCATCATAGGGGCTTAGGGGTGTCAATAAATTGTGGTTCCAGGTCGAAAATCAAATCGGTTGATATAATAGCTCAATCTAAAACCAATCTAGAACCAATTTTTTATTAGGTGACACGTATAAAAATTTGACCAAATTTTACAATTTGTAACCCTAAAACAAATCTGGATCATATAAATTTGTTATTTAAATAAGATAGATAATAGTTTTTATATGATTAAAAGTTGTATTTTTTAATTTGTCAACTCAGATTCTATCCAAGTTGAACTAATCACCACTCCAAACTAACCCATATTTAATTCGTACATCAACATTTGAAGTCGGAACTGACTTAGATTGATAAAATTCAAAACCAAAAATGATTCTTTACTAGATTGGATGGGATCAGGTTCAGATGTTTAGAAAAAACTCTACAACCCTAATAGGGGTTGATGTAATCTTTTTATGTTCTTCTCTGTAAAATATCTATGATCTACTATATTGGAACAGATCTAATATATCTTTTATTTCAACTTGGTATAAAGTGATAAAAACTTGTTCTTGATGATGCAGACACAAGTTCTCTACATAAAAATGTGATATGCATTGTTCTATAAATGAGAAATACTTTTATCTTTAGTTTCATCTATCTTTCAAAAGTAAAATGCCTTTTGTTGACAAATAATGTTAAATAACCTAGCTATATAAACATTATATTTTACAATTAGAATGTAAATGCATGAGTTTTCAATGAATTATAATATGTAGGCAAAAAATATGAATATTTAACACATAAGAAAATTGAATCAATGTAATACATACAAGATGTGAACTTTTAGAATGTATTGGAAAAAGTCCAAAACGGTGCAATAGGTCAACTATCTAAGAATTGGAGGGCTCACAAGTTCAATATGTTTTTATCCACATGAAGGATTTAGTTTAGTCCATTTTCTACCCATAAATTTTAGAATTTTGAAACCAAACAAAGTTAAAATCCACCATGGCCTCTGCATAACATCATTTTGTAGAGTTAGTTCCATACCTATGACTATATCTAGCATATACATGTAAATATTATAGGGAAAAACAAACAAATTTTCTAAAAAAAATAATATATGAAATGTTAAGAAGACAATGAAATTATCGTTTATTTAATAGTTAACCAATATTATATGCAATAATGATGAGCATACCCAAAATTGGGCCAATATATTTTGTTTTAATTTTATGCATACCAACAATCATATGGACAAGAAGGGAAGAAATTATGTGATTCCAAGAGCCTAAGAAGCTAAAACACGTACCTATTCACTCTTCATATGCAACCAAATGACAAGAGTTGTGACCTTGGTCCATGTACATTTAGAAAATATTTGCTCCAAGTTGGATGTTACTTATTTTATTTATTATGTAAGATAATTAATATAACTTGAAGGAGAATGGAACTAAATTGACCATAGTATAGGTGTATCTCATAGTATAAACTTATGAGAACAAACCCCAACAACGTTCACAAATCTATTTTCCACATAATATTTGCACCTTTGTTAATATATTATCAACAACTAATACGTAAATACATTCCTAAGAACATTAGATTAGTAAAAAGAGTGCAAAGAAATGTACATAATGGTATGAGTGAGAGAAGGTATATTTTTAGCAATTAACATTAGTATGCACTACATTGCAATCTCAAAAAACCCTTGAAGAGCAATTTGGGTGAGCATTATAATAGTCTGGGACTTCATCATCTTTGTATAATAGTAGATTCTAGCACTCCCTTAGTACTTTTGACTTTAGAAAAAATCATTGTGCATTGGCTTTTACTTAGTTCATTTGTAACAACATTGAGATATAGGCTAGCAACTCTATGCTTATCTCTCACTTATACATGCTTGCCTAGGATAAACATATATTATGCATTGTATAAAGTGTCTTAGATGAAATGCTTATTAATATATGTACAAGTTCCAAACATTACATCAAAAATATTGATATAAGAAAAATACCTTCAATGAAGATTGAATCACTTTAACACCACATGTATACTAATATGATATTAAGTTCATATGAAACAAGATGAGTAAGACTCAATACACTACATTTTGTTAGGTTCATACTCCAAAAAAATATTTATTCAAAATGTAAAAGTTTTTAATGAAATGGGTATATACTTTTTAGGTTACCAAAGGGTGGTATCCTTATTTTATGCAATGAATCTAAAGGGTAGTCTCAGGTATGGCATTTACTAGAATGAAGCAAGGCAATTACCATATGGAAAATGGGAAAAATTAAATATATATATTTAAATAGTCTCAAATTGATTTCTTCACTTGAAACTGAATGGTCACACAATGCCTCTATAATTTTATTAACTATTAAAGCATCATGTATTACAGGAAGTTATGCTAAGAAAGAAATAATGAAGAATACATAATGTTAAAAATAAGTCGATGAAATTTTTAAATAATCTTTAACTATAGAACATGGAAATTTTCATCTCCCATGGAAGAAATAGGAGCATGCAACTATATGTGCATTTATCTTACACCCGAAAAGGCATCAATATCAAAGAAAATAAGACCATCTGGTTGTAGGGACAAAACGTATATGAAAATTTAATAGATAATGTGCATTACTTTACCAGAATACATTTCACAAAAATGAAAATGTGATATGAAGTGTAAGCTTGGAAGCAGCCAAAGTATACATTGTTATATTTATATAACGTCAAAAAATACTACCTCATGTTACTCACTTTGAGGTGCCTTAATACCATTGAATGTATTCTCCTTGAATTTGACAGAATACATTATATACTAATCAGATTTCATATTACTTCTATTGGCCACTCTACAACGCACATATAAACCTAAATATACATTAAAAGGAAGAAAGAAAATGTGTAGTTTGAAGAGGGAGATTTTTTTTTATAATGATGTTCTCTTTGTACATCCGAAAGTCTTACTTAAATAGACAACAAAACCAACGCAAGTGATCCCTATTGCTACATACCTGCCTGTTGATTGTTGATGTACTTGTCATAAATACATCATGATAGTCATGGGGAAGGCACTAAAGAGATTTGTTACTCCCGCGTAAATACATATTTGGCGACACTTTTGTTTATCTTTTGACATGTGTACAATATAATTAAAATTATTGGTTTATATTTAAAGGATGTGACATGTGGCTTTAATCTGATAGGGGTGTAGGCTACTCCGTGTTCACATGGGACCAACAAAATCAAAAGCTACTATTATCAGCCTCATGCATCACAATCTATTTAACTTCTTAGGACATGTGCATCTTTGTGAATAATAACTTTTTTACAAACTCACTATACAAGAAAGACATTGGAACACCTCAAAACAAACAAAAAATCATAATCACAAAATGTATAAAGGAAAAATATCAATTTAGCACACTTTCACAAAAATATTTACCAAATTAGCCCACTATGCAAAATATTTCCCATAATAGCACACTTTGTGTAGAATCCTCAACACAAAGTGGCATTTTCTGTATTCGTAAATGAAAAACGCCACAAACATAGGCGTGTTTATTTTTAAATAAAAAATTTTGAAAAATATAAAAAAAGTCAAAAGTGCCACTTTGAGTGGCGCTTTCAACTTGGCACCATAATTAAGTGCAAAGTGAAAATGCCATTCAATGTGGAGCTTTTACCTCTTTATTATATTTTTTGTTTTTTTTTTATTTTTAAAATAAATACGCCAATAGTTGTGGAACTTTTAGGCCTTACAAACAAAAAGCTCCACACAAAGTGGCATTTTTAGACCAAAGTATACTATCTTGGAAAATATTTTGTGAAGTGTACTACATTGGTAAATATTTTTATAAAAATGTGCTAAATTGGGTTTTTTCCCATGTATAAAAAAACGTCAAGTTGTGAACATAAATGTATAAAACCTAATAGCCGATCCATGAGCATAGAACTAAAGAAGACATTGTGTTTTCCATGAATGAAACCCCACACAACAAACTGTAGGAATTAAGACGCTCACATTTCACGGTGTAAAATTATGTGACAAAACCATCTCGAAACTCCAGATCTAAAACTTAGTATTTGTAGAGGCAACCGATTTATCACAAGTTATGAGAGTACCATTGAAATCAAGTTCCCTCTCAGTCTTCTCTCTTGCCAAGAACAGCCATGCCAATCCCAGAAATGCCACTGTCAGCCAACAAACAGGGTGCCAAACACATTGAAGGCACGTAGTCTTTCTATCGGACGATAAGGAGCTTGGCATCTGGTTTGATGGGAGCCATTAAAGACAGAGATTTTAGGTGTATCATGGTTGTTAGAAAAGTATTTCTTACTTACCTATAGGGAACAACACACGACCTCGTCACGACAGATGAATAAGACGTACACCATGCCCTAGATCGTGGATTTGCTGAGGTATGTACTCCGGTGCTACTGACGCTGAAGGAGGTGACAGAGAAGTTCCAGATGGGAGGATGGAGTGGATAGTTGGTAGAAATCGTCGTCCAAGAGAAGTAGGCATCGCTCTTTGTTTAAGGTTTTAGGGATAGAATACCCACTCAGAAAATATTGCTACATTGTTATATACGGTAACGTATGGTAGTTTCTTTTGAAGAGTCTGATCGAACAAGGAAAGTGTGTGAATGGAGATGAGTATCTTGTAGAGTACCATTGAATGAGGCAACCTTCTAGATATTGGTACTTAGTATGGTAATATATATATATATATATATATATATATATATATATATATATATATAGTCAGGTTAGAATACACTCGAGTGTATAGATCACACTGTACACCGCAATAGTGTTTGCCTATCTAGACCCTGTTTTTCCAAAATCTAATCCATCGATCTTCATCGTTACAATAATAATAGGTCACATACAAAATTTGAACTGATTTGAATGAGTGTAAGTTACTCATCCAAGGATAAAAATATCAACGTACAAAACTAATTTGAAATACATGATTTTTGCCTTCTTTAGATGCACGACCTATAAATGTCCAGATGAGCTAACATTTATTATATAGTATGTTCTTATCATAATTAAGAAGATCAATGGTTTCGATTTTTCAAAAATTTATTGCATCTTCAAAAATGACTGAGGTGTATGGTGACTCCAGTACACTCGAGTATACACTAGCCTAACTTTCTCTCTCTCTCTCTCTCTATATATATATATATATATATATATAAATACATACATACATGTATATATATATTTTTTTTGATAAAGGGTGTCTTCCTTTTTATTAAGTAATCAAATCGTCTACAACAAGTACAAGAATTCGATCCTCAAAACCCTCCCCTACATAGTGAGGGTTAACAAAAAGACAGGAAGAAGAGGCTAAGGCGTGAGCTACTCTATTGCCTTACCTTCTAACAAAACAGAAATTAAAAGAAAGGAAACTAAGGGAAAGATCGATAATATCCCGGATAATGATGTCTTCATAGCCTCGTCCACCGTACCCCTTCTTTACCACCTCCACTAGAAGAAAACAGTCTGTCTCCACCACCACGTCCATAAGACCCTTCCTGAGCACCATCTGCATGCCATTGAGAACAACCATACCCTCCACACTAAGCACTGAGTATGGCTGCTCTAGACATCATTGGAAGGTCCACAAAAGCTGTATGTGCTCGTCATTGACAGCTGTTGTGCAACCACTCTCACCTGATGTGGTGAGAGATGCATTCGTGTTGATCTTCACACTGCCATGTGGTGATCTTCATACATATATACATACATACATACATACATACATACATACATACATATATATACATACATATAGGACTTGATACTTCCAAGGCGTTTGAAACACCAATGGAGCATGAACCCGTTTTAAACGATGAAGGACATTCAAAGGGCAAGGAGAAACAAGGATCTGGACATGTCAATGGACATAAGAACACCAAGACGAATGACAAAGGTGATTCCAGTGTGAAGGGTCAGCGTAAGATCCGATCATCTAGGAAATCCAATAAATGACCATTTACATGGCCAACGTCTGTGGTTTAGGGAAACCATGGAAGAAGAAGGCGTATCGAGCAACTATTAAACATATTCAAGCCTCTATCATGATTCTTGTGGAAACAAAAATCAAAAGATACAAAAAAGAATCCATTCGGAAGCTTTTTCCTAATGGATGGAAGTACACATCCAATCATCAACATGGTGATAATGGGCGTGTCTTTCTTGGTTGGGATCCTCGATCCTGGGATTTCAACATTACTGACTCTGATGATCAACAAATCACAACACAAGACATCAACAAAGATGGTCTCCATCTCATGATTACTGGCATCTATGCTAGAAATCTCATGAGTCAACGTATAGATCTCTGGAGCAAACTGGTCTCTTTGTCCTCAGGTATTCAGGACCCTTGGATAGTCATCGGTGATTTCAATAACACCAGGAAAAGAGAAGAGAAAGCTGGTGGGCGTGATGTCATTAACCAGGTCCTCAGCTCCTCAATTCGGCTATCGACAATTCTGGTTTGGTTGAACTTCCAACAGTAGGCGGTGAAATCTTCACCTGGAGCAACAAACTAGCTAAATCCAAGCGCATTGCCTGTAAACTCGATAGAGCCCTTGTTAATGATGATTGGCTCACAAAATTTCCAGGTATGAAATCCAAACTCCTTACCTCCAAATTTTCTGACCATTCTTCCATTAACATTAACATCAGAGACATTCCAAGAAAAGCGCGCCCCTTTCGTTTTCTTAACTACTGCCAAGAATGGCCAGGCTTCAAGGAAATCCTCCACGATGCCTGGAATGAGCCAGTAGTTGGAAACCCTCTCTTTAAGTTCATTCAGAAACTTAAGAACGTGA
This sequence comes from Alisma plantago-aquatica, assembly GCA_963693085.1. Taxonomy (NCBI): domain Eukaryota; kingdom Viridiplantae; phylum Streptophyta; class Magnoliopsida; order Alismatales; family Alismataceae; genus Alisma; species Alisma plantago-aquatica. The sequence continues at coordinate 1,029,579,966 of OY856412.1, forward strand.
AGTCGAGGATCAAAAAATGGGCCAGAACGCATGTCAACCTCAAGAACCATCTCATGAAAGAACATCGGGAGATGGACGATATATCCAGAGCTCTGCGGAAGAATCCTCTTGATGATCAGCTCATCTAGGCTGAAATGGTCACCTATGATCGCATCAAAACCCTTGATATTGCTAAGGAGAAGTACTATTGGAAACGCAGTCGTATGGAATGGATTGCTAATGGCGACAAGAACACTCATGTTTACCAGTCCGCTGTCAAAAGAAGAGATGCCATCAACACTATCCTAGAGATCTATGACGAATCAGGTGCCTTCTTTCAAGATGAAGATACTATTGCTAAGGAGACCACTACCTTCTTCGATAAACTATACAACCAGGATTGGTCCACTTCCCCAATGGACAGTCATGGTTGGGATAAGATCATCACTGATCAGGACAATGACTTTCTCTACCGGATTCCTGATGACGATGAGATAGACAAAGCTATTCTTTCCATTGGTGCCTCGAAAAGTCCAGTTCCCGATGGATTCAATAGTTTTTTCTATCAACAGAACTGGTCTACGATCAAACTGGAACTGATTGAATCCATTCAGTGGTTCTTCAATGGCGAACACATGGTGCGGCAACTAAATCATGTCTTCTTGGCTTTAATACCCAAAAAAGACATCATTTCTTCACCAGCAGATTTCCGACCAATAGACTACTGTTCTGTTCTTTACAAAACTATCACAAAGATTATTACTAAAAGAATTGTGTTCTAATGCCGAAGATCATATCAGCTAATCAAGGTGCATTTGTTCAAGGTAGAAACATCCAAGACTGCTCATTACTGGCTACTGAATTCACCCTGAATTATAACCTTGCTCGAAGCACTCCATCTTCTTGCATCAAACTAGACATCACAAAAGCCTTTGACTCAGTTCAATGGTCTTACCTTTGGAACTGCCTTCGTCTTCTTGGTTTTAGAGATGATTGGATCGACATTGTCAAACAATGTGTCACTACTCCTTCTTTCTCGATCCTTCTCAATGGTTCCCCGGAGGGATTTTTTAAAAATTCAAATGGTCTTTGGCAGGGAGATCCTTTCTCCCCATTACTCTTTGCAATAGTAATGGAAGGTCTTAGCAAGAAATTAGCTCAGGAGATTGAAGAAAAGAAAATTAGAACCTACACCATCAGAAGTGTGCATGTCCTCTCTCATCTTTTGTTTGCGGACGACGTACTTATTTTCTGTGAAGCTCATCCTAGGAGCATCAAGCATCTTAAAGACCTTCATCACGATTTTGGTTTGGAATCTGGCATGAAGCTCAACACACAGAAATCAACTGTGTACTTCTCCAAATTTGTTCCCAATCAATCGACCTTGGCTGGTGAACTTGGTGTCCAGTTGGGTACTCTTCCGAATACCTACCTGGGCTATCCTCTAGCCGGAGGCAACCTCCTCAACAAACTTCAAGACACAATCACTAAGTGGCCAGGCAACAAGATCTCCTTCTCAAGACGTCTTATCCTCATCAAAGCTAATGCAATGGGACTTATTCCATACTGGATGAGTCAGGGTGATCTAACTAAATCTACCTTAAAACAAATGGAAATCCTTCTTGGTGACTTCCTGTGGGGGTCCTCCATTCATCCTACTAGTTGGCAACGTATTTCGTTTCTTCTTGAAGAAGGTGGCCTTGGTCTAAAAAATCTTGAAGAGCTTGCTGATTTCCATACTATGAAACGCCTTAGGAATCTTCTTCTTGGTGCTTCCGTATGGGCTCAATGGATGATGAAGCGTTATGATACTAATAAATTCCAACAACCTTCACATCGATGGGGTTACTCAACCTCATGGAGGAGATTCACTGATGTCTGGCCTAGGTACCAAGATGTCAACGACAGTTCTCTTTGGGACATATGTCGCTCAAAATAAGATGTCAATGTAGCTGCCTCCACCCTCTGGATGTCTAAACATAATCCGAGATGGAGTTTCACCTCCTATAGAGCTCTCAAGAACTTTCTTCCTACGCTTGAGAAGATTCAGAAGTGGAACCCAAACATTGCCAATCTCTGTGGTCTTTGCCATCTCGAAGAAGAAAACTCCTTGCACCTTACCTCCACATGCAAGTGGTGGAAGTACTTATGGGGTCGTTCTGCTCTGAAATTAGGACTGAACCCTAAGCATTCCCTTGAAGATTGTCTCAAGTCTATCTCCAGGATCACTTCTAGTGATCGTGTGATGTCCCTATGGGCTGCCACACTTACTGTCCATACCATATGGACTACTAGAAACTCAATTCGACATGGAGGAAAACAAGAAGATGAATTACATGCATTCAAGAAAATAGAGAAGGAGATTCAGATGCACTATCGTGCACATCATCATAACCTAAGCCATATCTCTTATAACCTGGTTAGGAACTGGGAACTTCATGTATATTGATTGACCCATTTTGGGCCACTCATTATTTTCTTTAATTCGCTTGCCTTGCATGTAATGTGGACTACACGTCTTGGGTGTAGTTTGTAACTTTGTCCCTTTTTGGGTTCGGAATAAAATTACCAAAACGTTCTGATATATATACAAATATACATATATATTCATACATATATACATACATATATACATACATATATATACATATATATATATATCTACATATCTATATATATATATATATCTACATACATATAAATATATACATATATATACATATATATACATATATATATATATGTATATATATAGATATAGCATTGTGGTGTACAACGTGATCTATACACTCGAGTGTATTCTAGCCTGACTATATATATAAATATATATATATATATATATATATACATATATATATACACATACATAGATATCTATATACATACATATATATATATACATATATATATTTATAAAGGGTGCCTACCTTTTATTAAGTAATCAAATAGTCTACAACAAGTACAAGGATTCTATCCTCAAAACCCTCCCCTACGTAGTGAGGGTTAACAAAAATACAGGCAGAAGAGGCTAAGGCGTGAGCTGCTCTATTGCCTTGCCTTCTAACAAAACAGAAATTAAAAGAAAGGAAACTAAGGGAAAGGTCGATAATGTCCCAGATGATGATGTCTTCATAGCCTCATCCACCGTACCCCTTCTTTATTACCTCCACCAGAAGAAAGCAGTCTGTCTCCACCACCACGTCCACACGATCCTTCCTTAGCACCAGTTGCATGCCATTGAGAACAGCCATACCCTCCGCACTAAGCACTGAGTATGGCTTCTCTAGACGGCATTGGAAGGTCCACAAAAGCTGTCTATGCTCGTCCCTGACAGCTGCTGCGCAACCACTCTCACCCGATGTGGTGAGATAAGCATCCGTGTTGATCTTCACACTGCCCTGTGGTGATCTTCATACATACATACATACATATATATACATACATATATATACATATATATATACAAATATACATATATATTCATACATATTATACATATATATACATATATATGTATATATATGCATATATATACATACATATATATGCATATATATGTATATATATGTATATCTAAATATATACATATATACATATATATGTATATATATGTATATATTTATATGTATGTAGATATATATATATATATATATATATATATATATATGTGTGTGTGTGTGTATATATATATGTATATATATGTATGTATATATATGTATATATATAGTTATATATATATATATATATATATATATATATATATATATATATATATATATATATATATATATATATATATATATATATAGACATTCATTCAATACCCGCGCATGTAGCCTGGAGTTCGCTAACCCCCAACCAAAAGAATAATTATATAGTCAAAAAAGTAACTATGAAGATAAGAACGTAACTATATGACTAAAAGAGTAAATCATGGCAGAATACATTGGATATATATATATATATATATATATATATATATATATATATATATATATATATATATATATATATATATATATATATATATATATATATAATCATATTATTGAATCTGTTGTTACAAATGTAACTATCTATGCATAAAAAGTAGAAGTTGACAAGGTAAAGTAACCCTCTACATGTCAATAGTAAGAAATTCAAAAAAAGTAACCAAAATAGGGGGCAGATAGCTACCCGTGAGGATATTAAAGATTGGCCCATACGTATATATATATATATATATATATATATATATATATATATATATATATATATATATATATATATATATACATATATGTATATATATGTATGTATATATATACATATATGGATATATGTATGTGTATATATGTATATGTATGTGTATATATAGATATGTATGTGTACATATATATGTATGTGTGTAACATACCAGATATAGAACCCTACCCTAGAACTTTGACCTTTTGGGTTTGACCAAACAAGGTTGAGGTTAGGATGATCCTAATAATATAATGCATAAATAATGTAATATAATATGTCATATAATTCATTTGGTGATAATAAAATGATAAATAACTTAATTTCATGCATAATATGGGTAATGGGCCTCTAATGGGCTAGATGTTATAACCCATGTAAGAAAGCCTCAAAATAAATAATAGACTTCAAATTCATAATCTACACATTAAAATAAGTCTACATGTCAATTTTCATTTAATTTGGACACCTTAAAATAATATGGTAAGTTAGGAGAGAGAAATTACCTAAGAGGTGTAATTAATAAATACATATATTAATTGACTCCAATAGAGTAAAATAATGTTATATTCATAATCTATATAGAAAATATAGCCTTTGGGTGAATTTTCATCCAATTTGGAGAATGTTTACTTAAAAGGTAAAATCAGGAGAGAGAAAGTATGTAGAACCTTCAAAATATTAATTAAATACTCAAACAACTCCAATATGTAAAATTGATGGAAAATTCGTATCCAACACATTAATTATAACTTGTGGGTCAAGTTTCATCAAATTTGGATAATCATAAAGCCATTAATGAAGGAGGAAAGAGAAAATAGTATTTGATTTATTTGACAAATTAAAAGTTTCCAAAAGGAAAAACGAAGTCCAAAATCGGAATCTACATGCGTAATTTAACCTATGTGCAAAATTTGGATTAATTTGAATAATGTTTGAACCCCCAAATCAAGAGAGAGAAAAAGGAAATAATGCATTCACACTTTATGAATATCAGATTCGAAATTAATATTTTGTCACACTAGTTTTCCTGTTATTCCAGAATTCAGACTCTTTTGTGACCGTAAGATCTGGATCCAAGGGTAGTGAGATTATCTCCTACCTTGGATCGGACTCCCTATTTCTGCTTATAGTGACGACAATTTTTGCACCGCGCATATCTTCCCCGATTCACGATGGTTTTTGCAGATTCTTTCTCGTACAGATTCCTCTCGCATTTCCATACAACCTGATCCCTAACATCACCCCTCTCGTGGCCTATATAAGTAACCCACAATTCCCCTCTCCCCATCATTTTTCACAGATGACTTTACACCCTTCCTCCTTCATGAGTATCTGTTCAGAAAGGATCCATGACCTTTCTCATCTTCTCCTCTGTCCTCAATTGGATTAGGGAGCGCAAGGTGTAGTCGAGCCTACTCAGTTTCTCCTTCGGCGGCCCCGGTGATTCCCCGTCCATCTCCGCCACTATCAACTCAATTAGTTCTCCGATGAGCATCCCTGGACTTCCCTCTGTCTTTTCCTTCTTACACTTTTGCCAATGGATTCCTTTACCTCTCGGTCGACAAGCATCGTCTAAGTTTGGTTTTTGGCCTCTTCCGGCGAGCTTCCTACTTGTTTCCTCCATGTCTTTTTTCTCAGTCTGGCTTGCGTAGCTTTAGTGGACTTATTTATTTGTTTTCGTAGCTTCTTTGCTGGTGTTTCGTGGTTCTTTTGGATCATCGCAGATGGTCGATGTGTTGTGATGGTGTTCTGCTCATAGCAGGACCTCTCATGGTGTTTTTATTGTGGAACGGCAGATTTTCTTGGCTCGCCACCTTCATGGTTCTTTGTCGAGGTCCCTGTTTTGGAGAGCATGACCTCTCAGGAACTTCTACTCTCTATGGCTTCATGCCAGGAGTTGCCCAACACCATGGCGTGAGGCTGTGGGTGGCCAAGATGGCCAGCTGTGATCTCCCTTTCTTACCCTCGTTCATTTCTCTTCTGCTTTGTTTCACGATAAAGGGTATTATCATCTTTTCGCCTCTTGTCTCTTGTTTTGGATCGAGTCAAACGAGACCTTGACATGCTGACTTGGCTAACGTTCATTGGGCCAAGTCATGCGGGCCTGGCCTACTTTTATGGATTTTCTCGCCTATGTGGCACTAACTAATTATCTGATTGGTCAACAATTAGAAATCTATAACTAATTAACGGATGATCAGAAAAATATGAAAAATACTCGTTGGAATCAGAAAAATAATATATAACTAATGGTACATGTTTTGATAACTAAATCTAAAGATTAATAACATGTATTTTCAATAGATCTAATTAATGATGAATTAACTTATAAAAATCATAACTAAATATTTATAAGTCAGAAAAATATAATAAAATATGTTTTGAGTTCATAGAAGTATAACCTAAAATATGGAGTAGTTTTTATAAACTAATTCACATAATAATAAAAGGTGAATTTTAGGGTTTTGAATAATTAATGGAAACATAACCCTGATTCCACATATATGCTAATAGGTGCTTTGGATGCCTAGGCTTGGACCTAGATGTGTCTTTGGATCATTGACTCTGAAGTTGAGGTATGTTTGCATCCCCAATTATTCTTTTGAGCAATTAATCTATGTTTCATCTTTCTCTTGGTCATGTAGACATTAGCCTACACATTGTCTTGTTCTTTTGAAATCATGCTTCATGTGAAGTATCTTATTTTTATTATTGATCCTATGATCATAAATATTCTCTTGGAATATCATCTCATTGCCTTGGTGCAATTTGGACTTTTGATATTATATGCCCATTGTGATGTGGAAGTTTACTTGGTGATATATGCCCACTTTGAAGTGGATTTGTTTATATGCTTGTGTTGTCCATTGTGTGATGGAAACATTGTATAAATCTGACTATACTTCTCTACTTGCCTCTACATTTAACATGCTATGTGATTCAGTAGCACTAGAGTAGTGTAATTACATTGGTTTTATCTCATTATGCAACATGGAAACATTGTGATACATTTGGGATGGAGGATGTGTGATTCCCCATACCCGAGCATGATGTGTGATTCATGGCCCATGTTATATATATATTTGGATGGTGGATGAGGGATTCCCCATGCCAGGGCAAGATGTGTGATTCTTGGACCATGTCCCACCAGGTTCAAGATGTGTGATTCTTGACCGCCATTGTTATTTATATTGTTCTAGGGCTATGCTTATCTCACATGCATACAGGTTGATGATGATATGTGCCTTGTTTCCCACCATGGTAGTGGATGTTTATATTGATAGCACATTCTTATTATTTGTTGGTTATGGCAAGTGTCCCTTTTGTTATGATCTTTACTCTTGATACCCATTTGGGTGATACTTATCTCTTGCATGGGAAGCCTTTTATTTTGATGTCCCTTATCCTTTATAAATTGCTCAATTTGCTTTTTAGTATGCACATACCAGCCTTTGTTGATGTCTCCTATTGTTTCTCGTTTGCTGGGGTATGCTTCCAACCCTAGGTGGAGGACTTGGATGACTTCTCATGTTGACCTGGACTTAAATTGTGAAGTTAAAGCTTGGAGACAATCTTGAGGTGGTTTAAATTTCCTCTACATGGATCCTTATGATGCAAGTTTGTAACCCTTTGTTTTATAATTTAATATAGTCAAGTTTTATTCCACTGCTATACTTTGGTCTTTTGTTACCATTATATAAAGATTTGAAAATTTTACACCCACGCCAAAATACCTTCTAAGTGTGTTTGGACTGGATGTTTTGATATTCAAATTTTTAGTAAGGAGGTGATTTCACTTCTTTACAGTATATATATATTTATATTTATATATATATATATATATATATATATATATATATATATATATATATATATATATATATATATATATATATATATATATATATATATATATATATATTGACTGTCCATTTGGGTAACTAATTTTATTACGTGTGGATCTATTATGTAACAGGAAGGCACAAGATTGTAATGATACTACCCAAATTGTAATAGAATGACTTGTTTTGTAAATACCTCATGAAATTTTTATTGTCCCTTAGAGAAATAGTAAATATAATATTTATGATAAAACAATAAAAAATTTATGTTGTATTATAAAATAGGTCTTTCAATTACAATTTTAGTTTATATATATATATATATATATATATATGTTATTTATTTGTTGCCCGACGGGTAGCATTGGGCAAGTTACCCGGCAGCAGCGCGCGGTGGCAGGCATTTGTAAATAAGTCAGAGTTACTGTAGCACGCGTTTCGGGAAAGAAAAAACCACGCAACATCCTCCGCGTTTGTCGGTGCCGCCGCAATGCTGATTGATCTGATCTACCCCCCATCCGCCGTTGAACGGACCACATGCATAAATCTGCCTCTGATTCCAACTTCCGCGTCGTATTTCAATCTTCATTTTACATTTCCTCCTCAGAAATCCCTATATTCATCTCCATTCCCGAATAACAAGGATGACTTCCCCTTTTATCAATCTTGTAGAGGAGGATGACTAAGGTGTCTCCCACCTTCGTCTGTGTATCCAGTGACGATATCGATTTTCAACAAGTTGATTCCACCGTCTAGACCTGCTGTTGTGAAGCTCATGCCACTGAGGAGGAGGGAGTGGGGATGGTTGGAGAATTCCTTGTTCTTTCTGCATATTTAGGAGCAAATTGTTGTTGTGAATTCCACACCGCTGAGGAGGAGGGAGTGGAGGTGGTGGGAGAATTCCCTATTCTATCTACATTTTTACGAGCAACAGTTTTTCCAAGCTACATTCAAGTACATTTTGTATTTCCCTTTGTCAATTCATTCAGTTATACTCATTTTTCAATTTTTTATCATCATTTCAATGTGTATTCATCACTCTTTCTCTTGTGTGGGAAAGAAGCCCAATTTTTGTGTCTGCATTTTCATTTTTGAAGTAGTAACTGTCATACATGTTTTTGTATTTTGCGTCGTTACTCTCTTGTTATACTTGGTTACTCTTTTAACTTACCGAGTTACTCTTGTTGTGTTACAAGGTTACTCTTCTGGTCTTCTGAGTTACTCCAACACACTATCATGGATCCCATCTGTGATACGGATGTTGCTAATGCAAGTGTCAGTCGTGACGATGATAATCCTCAGTCTTCTGATTCAATTGGTGCTTGCTCTCCGCCCCCAGCTACAGTCCCTAGAGTTGGCCTTCAGTTTGGAAGTTTAGATGAAGGTATCTCCTTCTATTGAAGCTATGCTAGAATGATTGGGTTTAGCATCAGGAAAGACGACAATAGATATGAACGAGGAAGTAAGATTCTAGTTGCCAAAGATCTAGTTTGTGACAAGCAGGGTAAGATTTGCTGTTCTAAGAGGTGTAGAGGACTTCTGAGCCCTGTTTGTGATGAAGTGGGTAACTTGCAGGATAAGTTGTCCAAGAAGCACAGGCGTTCTGTGAAGAGGTGTGGTTGTGGAGCCATGATAAGTTTCACAATGGATAAGTCCTCATCCATGTGGGTTGTGACTGCGTTTGTTGAGGATCACAACCACGATCTTGTTGACGTTGCTCATCTCTGTTACCTCAAGTGTAACTCATCTCTTGATGAAACTCAAAAAGAGATCCTTTCTTCCATGAGCCAAGCTAACATACCTGTATCGAGACAGATTGCGTAGATAACATCCGAGTCTGGCGGCTATGAAAATCTAACATTTACCAGCAGACAAGCTCATGGACACATTAGTAGCAAGAGGAAAGAGTCGGCCAAATACGACGTCAACATGGTTTTAGATCACTTTTCCAGGTTCAAGGTCCTCGATCTGAAATTCTTCTATAGCTACCAAAACGACCCCGATTGTTGCCTTACTCATCTGTTTTGGGATGATCCAATCTCCGTTGAAGACTGCAGGCTGTTCGGGGATGCGATTGTGTTTGACACCACCTACCGCACCAACAAGTATTCAATGGTTTTTAGAATGTTTGGTGGAGTTGATCACCATCTCAAGACAATGTTGTTTGTGTCTTCTCTACTAGTCGATGAGAAGTCTGACTCATTTGTCTGGGTTTTCAAGCAGTACCTACTTTGTTTTGGCAAAGAGCCAGTTTCCATCATAACCGATCAGGACCCTACTATGAATGATGCTATCATCACTATTTTTTCCAATTGCAAGCATCGCTTCTGCAGCTGGCACATCCTACAGAAGCTTCCCTCCAAGCTTGGCGGCATTCCTAACAAGGACCAGATCATAAGCTCCTTGGATGATTGCGTCTAGAACGTGGATGATGTCGAAATTTTCGAAGAGAGGTGGGATTCTATAATTCAGGAGAATGATTTTTGTCCATCACCTGGCTTTCTAATATGTATGTGATGCACTGCGATTGGGTTCCGTGCTATATGCAGTCCTCCTTATTTGCGGGCATGAGGATGACTCAAAGGAGCGAGAGCCTGAATCTGTTCATTAGGAGCCATGTGAATAGTAGGAAGACTCTCTTTGAACTTGTATGTTCATTGGAAACTGCCTACTCTCATGTGGGGGAGATTGAAAATTTCAAAGACTTTGATTACGAGTATAGTAACCTCCCTTTGTCATCACTGTGGCCCCTAGAGGAGCAGATGAGAGGTATATACACCAAGTCCATCTTTAAGATATTCCAGTATGAGGTTCACCAAAGCATGGTCTACAATGTAAAGGAAGCTTCAGAAGGTGTCTTTGAGGTGTATCGTGTCAGTGGACTTGGAACTCCCCGTATATTGAAGAAAAACTCATCTAGTGACATTGTTTCCTGCAGTTTCTTCATGTTGGAATTCAAAGGCATCCCTTGCAGGCACATCCTCTCTTATTTGAAGAGTCGTGACTGTTGCTGTAACATCCCACTCTTGCTATGCAATTTTCCAAATTATTTTATTCCTTGCATGCTCTTTTCCTAATTAGATAATTGTTGAGGACTTAAATGCAATTTACCCAAGCTAGTTTCTCAAAATCATTTTATTATGCTCAATATCTCTCTTATCCTTGTTTTATTTAAAGAAAATCTTTTCATGTATATCTATGCCCTTTTGTTTAAGAAAAATGAGGATAAATGCTTTTATGACAAATTTTCTCTCTCATATGATAATTAGTGATTTACATGTTTAATTTCTTGTTTAATGGACTCCATTTTGTTAATTTAAATAAATAATATTTAGGGTAGGGTTTTGTGTTTTGCAATCCTTATTTGAGAAATTAATGACTTTATATGCACTATTTATATTCATTTAAATGCACATAATGGTCTTTGCTATTTTAGACCTAAAACGTGTACAAACAGTAAATCTAATTAAATGGGAATGTTCTAGACCCTCTAATACACCTATGGTTCAAATTTGAACTCTTTTGGACCATGTTTGACCATTCAAAACGATTTTGAAAGATTTGAATATTGTTTAGCCAAGAAATTAATTCAATTTCATTGATTGCCTTTATTACCCTAAGGTTCGTTTTATTTTTACTGTCACGCGTTACTTCCTCATGTGCATGCAGAGGGACCATTGGATCAAGATCCAACGGTGCAGCCATCTTCTTCCAACTCCATCAGTTTCACGATCAACAACCGTTTATGCTGTGATTGAATGTGCGCCTATGATCTCCTTCGATCCTCGACCGTTTTGCTTCATTTCTTCGCCAACGTCTTTGCCTCACTCTCCTGAATCCAGCGAGCCCTAACTCGCATCCTCTCACTCTCTGTCGGGAAAATGCCCAATATAGGGCTTGGACCCCCTCGCTGCACGGGCACCTAGCTGCCACCACAGAGCCAATACCTCTGCCTTTTTTTCCAGCCAAAAGCATCGCTGGTCCCCGAGAAGCTCTTCCCCGACCTCAATTTCTCATCTGAATCCCCGAGGCTCCCCGAACTTCTCGCTTTTGGTTCTCGATGATCTTGAGTCCGCCCATCCTCCTCCAGCTAGCTCAGCTTAATTGCTCTTACGGTGAGCATCCTCGAGCTCCGTTCTTCCCTCTGGTATCGTTCCTTTGATTCGCAATGGTCCCAATCGCCGTGTCCTATAGACAGGATCTCTGTCCTTGCTGGCGCTCACCGCCAGGCCATCTCCGGTGCTCCTCCGACCAAGGTAACGCTGCCCATGGCTTTGCACGAATCCTCCAGATCTTCTGTGACCCTTAGTTGGTGTTTTACCACCCTGTTCATCCATGATCACCTTTCCGACATCCTCCCCTATTCTTGGTTTGCGGCGGAGCGTTCCTGGAGCTCCCGGCCACCACGAGACCCCATCTTGAGCTTGTCGAGTTCGCGTGGCAACAAGGATGGCCACGATGCTCTTGGTTGTCCCTGTTGGACACTGCTTCGTGATCCTGATCCCAGCAGTTGAGGATCGGCTGCTGCTCTCCTGCCATGACGCGAAGGGGAGCAATCCAGGTCACGAGATGACCATGGTACCCCCACGAGCGCAATCAGTTAACTGATCGCCCAAGGGTACTATAGGTATTTCAACATTTGATTTGTTTCATCAGCCGCGAGTGGTTTGCACGACCAAGTGACAATTTTACCCCCACTTCTTTAATTCATGTGTTGCGCACGCTAGGATTTTTTCGGTATTTCAACTTTTATTTACATCAAAATAATCATAGATTTAAATGATGTCACGCTATGGTTTCCTAATTTCTGATTGGTCTCGAGTGCAAAATTCATATCTTTTGCATACGACCTCAGAAAAATATAAATAAATATGTTTTGGAAAGGATTTTTGATGAGGAATCTGATTTTGTGGTTTTTATGGACTGATTTTGTTGTTTTCACATCTCAATATTTATATGTAAAAATTAGGGTTTAATTTGAATAACAAAGGACAATTATGCAAATTTTAGGTGATTAAAAGGATCCAACCAGTCAAACCAGGTTTGACTTAGGTGTTTTTGATCAAGGTAAGCGGGTGATGCCCTTGGCATAGTAAACTTGATTTATTGAATGATTATGATATGTTTATGCACTTTATACTCAAGTCATGATAAATGTATGTTTTCTTCAATGTACATGATTATTGGATGTTGATTGTTATAATATAAGTCTAAGAATAGAAATCACATTAAGATTATGACTTATGATTAAGATACATGAAAATAAGATTAAGAGGGAAGAGATTCCCATCCATGCTTAAGAGGGAGAAATCCCATTATGTTTCATGGGGATAAATCCCAATTATGTTCAAGAGGGAGAAATCCCAATTAAGATAAAGTTTAGGTTATTAAGAAGATAAGTAAAGTCGAAGAAAGATCATGCTTAAGGGAATTTGATTTAGATGTATATGCACCTTGTTATGGGCTTTCTGAGCATTATGGGCTTTCCGAGCAATTATGGGCTTTCCGAGCATTATGGGGCATTAAGAGAGGAGCATATACTTCTAGTCAAATTCTTTATGTAAAAGATGCCAAGAAATGATTAATGTTAATGCATGTTCATGTTTATGTCAAATCTACTTATATGTTATTTTTATGCTTTATAACATGCCAATGCTGCTTACTCACCATGTTTGTTTTTCCTTTGCATGGATGGGGACGAGATGTCCGCAGGAGTTGGAGCTAAGGAGAAGGAATCATCTTGAGAATACTAAAGATCCAAATACCAAAGGAGTTGTTGCCTGGTGGGACGTCCATCTATGGAGATCCTATCTTTTCATGATTATCTAGTTTATGTTTAGTATACCTTTAGAAGCATGATGTAGCTTTCTTTCCAAGAACTTATGTATGAATCTATGTTTCTATGAATGCCAAGTGTTGTTTGTTTCTTGATATGAGATCATGCATGTGACAATCCCTCCCCAATATGCCAAGTACCCCACATTATGGATAATTTTGGGGATTAGGTTGTGCTTCCGCTGGTTACGTAAGAAACCCTAGGGAGGGGTGTTACATTTGTACTCTTCCCGAGCCTTACATACTGAAGAGGTGGACCAAAGGGTACAGAGAACACCCTTTGATTTTTGGCAAAGCGTCAGTTAAGCATCCATCCACTAGGAGGACACTTCACCTTGTTTCTTCCTACAATTCAATTATCAACATAGCATTTAGGTTCAACGTTGTAGATCTTTGCCATGAAAAATTGTTAGCGTTGCAAAAGGAGCTCTTAGACTTGGATCTCGTTGATCCTGGTGTAGGTGCTGGTGTAACCGCTTCTAATACAACTTCCTCTTCTGCTGTCAAGGTCCATATACCTAGTAGTTGCAAAACTAAGGGGAGACCTAGATCGACCAATGTGAGGTTTAAATCTGGAGTTGAGATTGCCCAGTCTAAAAAAGAGAGGCAGTGCAAGAATTGCTTAGAGTTTGGGGTCAACCATGACAGAAGGAACTGCCCTATGAAGAAGTAGTCCATTCCGTAGGGATTTTGTTTCTGGACTCTGTGTTGTTGTTGTTTGTCATTCAATGATTATCTTTGTTGCTGATCGTGTGGTTTGTTTATGTTGGTCATTTTTTAGTGGAGTTTGTAGTTGAGTAGTGCATGTGTGAGGGATATTCAAATATGTAATGGGTTGTTCTTTTTGTCTACAGTTTTTGTGAAAGTGATTTTGTAACCCTCCATGTATTTTTACTTTTGTGTTTTGTAATGTATCTATGTGTTACGTTGAGCTCCACCAGTTGTATGTATACTTTGAATATGGTACAAAGAATCTGTTCTGATCAGATGTTACTCTTTTGAAAAATATTTTTTGTTTTATCTTCATGTGCAATGGAAACTCTTTTCTTTTGAAATACATACATTTTTGGATTAGTACAGTTTTTTTTTCATGTTTTGTTTAGTGTACTCACGAAATGTCAGTTTTTGCTACTATGTGGTTCACATACACTGGTTTTGTGTTTTTGACAAACCTTCAGCCACAAGAGGTACTTTCTGGACATTGGAGTTAGTTTTTATATCGTCACTTATACTCTCTGTGTTCTTTCAGTTACTTTCATTTCTATCAGAGTTACTCTTAGTGCTGTCACAGTTACTCTTAGTGTTCTCTCAGTTACTCCTTAGTGTTGTCACAATTACCACATGGATTACCTCTCTTTTTTTAGAGTTACTCTTACAAAGTATGTGGTTTACTCATTTGAATCATATGGTTACTTTTCTATACTATCACAGTTACTCTTAGTGTTCTTATAATTATACATAGTTTCTGAACAAATGATATATATTATACATAGTCTATGGAAAACAACATTCAAAGCATAAAATGATATATATTATACATAGTCTCTGGAACAAATGATACAGAAAACTACAAAAAAACCAGCTATAAGGACGATCCATCAACTGAACATAAAAACCAAAGAGCTCAGGGGGTCAAATCCATCCCTGACGAGATCTATCATACACACCATTTACTCCATTGTAAAGTAGAGATAGAAAACCAAAACAACAACTTCAGAATCATCAAAACTTTTGGCCACACAAATTCGTATATGAGCACTTCATAGCTATCGTAGATGAGTCAACCTATAAAGGATTTACCCATGAGTCAACCACAGTTTTGAGACTAGGATGGTTGGGGGGCAGTATAGGTGGTGATGGGGAAGATTATAGACCAAAAGGCAAGAAGAAAAGGGCGGCGGTGCATACCTATTTATGATAGGAAGGCTGGGTAGAAGAAGAAGTAGTGTCTTCTGTAGATGTTGAGGTGTTAGTTGTTGTAGATGAGTCAACCTGTAAAGGATTTACAGTTGATCCCGGCGGTGCTTGGTATTTTTCCCTAACAAACAGCTGATCTGCAGAGTCATCTATTGCAGAGAATACTGCTTCACCAAGCATTCTGAAGAGCAGAAGAAGGTCGGTCGGTGTTTCTAAGAAATAATCTGTGATCCATGTTGTGATAGTCTGGTCATTGGTTGGCTTGAGGAAGATGATCCAATGTTTGCGAATCTTGAGTTGTGCGATCATCCTTTTCCAGCCCCTACCAGTTGAAAGTGATTCATTTTCATTCTGAATAAGGGTGATCTGAAATGTCTAGTTTCCGATATGGAAGGTGGTGTTGCTTGGTTTAATGTGAAAATGGAAATATTTCCATTCTATAGGAAGTTGAATGGATTGCATTGTTTTGTCATCAAGGGTGTAGTTCATGGGCTGGATGAATGGCTCCATGGTAGGCTGTGTTGAGGGTTGTGAGAAAACTGGTAATGCTAGAAGAAGGTAGGATGTGAAGAAGGTAGGTTGTGAATAAGGTAGGCTATGAAGAAGGTAGGTTGTTCGAAAGTGAGTGAAAGAGCGAGATGAGAGCACTAGAACTTAAAAGAAGATGGCAGCAGTGCTCTGTGCTTTTGGTGTTGTAAAGATGGGCAGTACAGTTTGTAGACATTCTATTGTTCTGATGATATAGTAGTGTTTTGTGCTCTGTGCTTTTACAGTTTAGATGATACAGTAATGCTCTGTGCTTTTACGTTGTACAGCCTTCTCTTTTCTTCTCTTTTCTGGTTCCTTCTTTAATAGAATCAGTGCATTGTACATATCTTTTCTTCTAATGCATTAAATGGAGTGTGATTCGCTAAAAGAGGATAGCAGGCCTCGTGGGGAGGTATGGGTTGGTGGTGGAGGGACTGGGGAGTATTTCCATAAGAGTTACTTTGCAAAGTACAAAAGTTACTTTTTGAACGCTAGAGTTACTTTGTATATTATCACAACTACTCTTAGTGTTGTCACAGTTACTCATTGTGCTCCTACTGTTACTCATAGTGCTGATACAGTTACCTTTTTTTGGAATCGAACACTTGCTCTCATATTGGTACAATTACTTTACAAGATGTTCCTATTACTTGTATTTTTGAAGGTTACTGAACAAACACTGTGAGTAACTAAAAAAACCACGCGTGTAACTGAAAAAACCCTGCGAGTAACTAAAAAAACCCTGTGAGAAATTGAAAAAACCCTATGAGTAACTGATGGTTACTCACAAAATGTCAGTTTTTGCTAATATGTGGTTCACATACACTGGTTTCGTGTTTTTGACAAACCTTCAGCCACAAAAGTTACTTTCTGGACGCTGGAGTTACTTTTTATATCGTCACAGATACTCTTGGTGTTCTCTTAGTTACTCTCAGTGCTATCAGAGTTACTCTTAGTGTTGTAACAGTTACTCTTAGTGTTCTCTCAATTACTCTCAGTGCTATCAGAGTTACTCTTAGTGTTGTAACAGTTACTCTTAGTGTTCTCTCAGTTACTCCTTAATGTTGTCACAATTACCTCATGGATTACCTCTCTTTTTTTAGAGTTAATGTTACAAAGTATGTGAGTTACTCATTTGAATCATATGGTTACTTTTCTATACTATCATAGTTACTCTTAGTGTTCTTATAATTATTCTAAGAGTTATGATATTATCATCACTCTTTCTCTTGTCTTGTTTTCTTGTTTGGTAGTCTAACTCAAAGTATATATCTCCATACAAAACCACAACAATTTTACATCTAAGAACACAACATTCAAAGCACAAAATTCTATTTATTAAACCCAAAAATACTCGTATTTGCAATATGATTTAGATCAAAAATGTAATTTTCAGTCTTTTCACAGCACACAAGTAAATGTATCTCATAGCGGTTGCACATCAAAATTCTAGAAGCAAATTGTTCAAGTTTTACATTTCAATTAATAATTCACTATTTTAGCTAAAATTCAGCCATTTATCTAGGCTTGAAACAACCTCTTTCTCCGCGCTCTTCTCATCATTTGGTGCTTCTGTCTTCTCTTCTTCTTGCTTCTTCTGACATTCATCTCTTCCTCCCTTGTTCTCCTCAGATGGCCCTTTTTTGTTGTCTTCATTGTTATCTTTTTGATGCGCTTGTACAGGTTGCAACTCCCCCCTCGCCATCATTCTCTGAAAAATATCAGCCCTTATGGATGGCATGTCCTTGCATGTGAAGTCCTTGTGTTTTTCATTTACCAGGCATTCTAGGTACTTCATGATGAAGATCCCATAGTCATGTGAGTCTTCTTGTTGTTGTGGACACAGTGGCTACTCCCGTCCCCACTGTGACAGTTGGTCTCCTTTTTCTGCCCCCCTAAAGAATTCGTGCACAATACCCACCTGCATTAAAAATACACAACTCTTATTAATCATCAATCAACAAACATTAACCCTGTCAATCCACTACAAATATAGTTACTTTTTATAGATCGCTTACCCAGCTAAGGAATTCCTTTTTTGACTTGTTATTTCCACTCATTGAGTTATAAGACCGGTGTGCTCCATCCCTGAAACTTGCCTCGTACAAGTGCCAGTGGTTGTCGTTGTTCAAAATGGTGAACACCGAGTCCATTGTGTCCCAATCTTTCATCGGGACATTGAATAGTGGAGATAGCATGTTAATCTACTCTATGGTTATGTTTTCAACATCAAACGCCAGCTTCTGCTGCAAATGCAAATTCACATCTATATGTTTCAGTTTTGTGTATATATTTTTGTATTTTTGATGTAATTTTGTATACCAGTTTTGTTCTTCTTACCGGAGCATATGTGCTCAAGCAGTGCCATGACATACCCTTCTTCCTCCTTTTGCTTGTGGTAGCTTTGAGCATCTGTACAAAGCAGTCCATAAACTGGAAAAAAACCACAAGCTTTCTTTGTTTAGAAAAAAAACCACAAGCTTTCAAACAATTACACTACTATTTATTTATTTCTTACTAGTGATTGTGTCATTTGATCTTTGTACAGTAGGGTGGTGAGGTTCTTCCCAATGCACCAAGTGTCATCACTGAATCTCCATTCTTGTTTTGACCTGCCAATCATTTTTATAGATGTTATACATATTAGTTTTGGATATTAAATAAGTGATGTTTTATGTGTACACTTGACAAAATAAAAAATTCTCTTACATTTCTTCTATATTGTCCATGAAGTGGTGGGCAATTTCCCTGGTTTGCATTGTTTTGAAATGCTCAAAAGCAATGAAGTTTGACAGCTTGTGCTGTCAACAATAAAAGAGCACTTCATGTTAGAATCAATCTTCATTTTCCACTAGTTACACTATACTGATATGTCGTACGGTTACTATAGACCATCGTACAGTTACTCTTTATGTTCCTACAGTTACTCTTCTAATTCATAGAGTTACTCTAGACTATCATAGAGTTACACTTTATATTACTACTGTTACTCTACAATATCACACAATTACTCTATTGTATTTATACAGTTACTCACGTATTGATATACTTTAAAGGAGATGCAACCTTACCTTTTCCTCCCTCCTCTTCTTCACATTCTTCTCGCTGCTGCCTATGATTTGTTGTTCTATCTTTGACAACTTTTTATGGGATCCTCCTTCTACCCTTCTTCTTCGATTATATTCTCCTATTGTTCACCTGTTTCTTCTTTGCTCTTTTCTTCTGCATCTCGTGCAGACTTTTCGTGGTCCAAACCTTCAGCTGATTTTTCTTTCTTCTCCTCATCATCACCATTTTTCTTCCCATCATTCTCATCTTCTGAGTCATTCTCTTCCACATATTTTCTTCTGAGGCTCAGCCTGCCTCGTTTCCTCGGCATGTCATCCTTATCCAAACCTTCCTTCTGTACTTTGCCCATCATATCGACATCCTTCTCGGGTAGCACATCTGAACTGTCTTTGGGTTCTTGAACATTCCCCAATGTGAACCTCTCAGTAGATTGTTCGAATCCACCGACAGATGATTGTGATTTGTCACCTTCTCTCCGAATTTTCTTCTCAGATTTCTGTTCTCCTCTTCCATCTCGGCTATTCTGTTTTCTAACTGTTTCTTCTCTCTCTACATTTCAGTGAATGCCTCAATAGCTATTTTCGTGTAGATCTCCTTCTGCATCCTTAGCTCCTCCTTGAGTATGTTAATTCTTCTCTCCAGGTTGGAGTCCTCTGCAGGCACTCCTTTTTGGATCACCGGCTTTGCTGGCGCCTTGTCTGGCATTTTCTTACTTTTTGCCCTTTTCTCCGAAAGGTAGTAGGGCATTTCCTTCATTATTCTTGAAGCTCGCCAGTAATCCCCTTGGTCTATCTTCATACTTTCACAAACCTATCCATAAAAAAATCAAAAATAATATTTAACAATACAAACTTGCAGGATTATGTTGGATATTAGCTTTCATAACAAATAAAGAATTTTCTTACATCCTTAGGGTCCACAACCCCTAAATCGATCAACTTCTCGACCGGCACAACCCACTTCTTTATCTTTGGCTTTACGTCGAGGAGCATTGGCTTTACCATCTTCGTCATCTCATATGCCCAAACCTACATGTAAACAGAGAGAAAATTCAATGCATATGTAACTTCCCCCCATAGTCATCACTGTAACTATTGTGTAGATGAAGATAATTTCATTCACTTACACATAGGCACATCACACACCTTGTTGTGTAAAGGGTAGTTTTCCCTTTCTCCCCTTTCCTCCTCAGCTGGACATTCTGCTTCAGCATCTTCATATTCCTGAAGATACTCCCATGCACCAGCTTTGCCCAATTCATCTGTGTCGTTTCAGTAACATTGTCTAGGTAGTGCATTATGTAGATTGGTGTGCAATAGCTGGTGTCTGGGAGTAGAAATGTTGCCAACAGGTGCAACATCCACGCACGACACATGTTCCGGTAGTCCACTGGATCGTCGGTACTTGCAAATTATTGCCAAAGCATTGCTAAGTTGTCCTTGTGCAGGACATCCTTTTCCCTCAACCTCTTAGAGGTCTCCCCTTCATTTCCTTATTTACCTGTTGCCCTGGAAAATTGTTGCCATATTGATCTCACAATCTCAGAATTTTTCCTAGGTATGATGTCCATACCTATACTTGGGATACCTAGAATTACCCCTACATCCTCAACCGTCATCCTTCTTTCCACCCCTCTATCCAGTAAAAACCTGTCATCATCCACATATCTGGCTATCAAATCCTCCAAGAGGCATACGTCAACCATAAGATTCGACATCTTTATCATGTTTGCAAATTTCGTCTCCCTCATCATTCTTAGTTGATTACTTGTAAACACCACGCTCTGGCTAGTGGTGATGTATGTCTTTAGGTAACACCTGTGGTATAGCCTCTTTATCCCCACTGCAAACATATGAAAAGTTACTCTTAGTTTTCTTTTTTTTCTTATTACTTGTTACTCAATCAAGTTACTCTTGAATTTTTCACATTTCAATCCACATGGTAGGTTGATAATATTTTTAATGCTAACCATTTATTCTTGTAACAACAATTTTAATAAAGTGCAAGTAAGTGTCATATGATAGTAACAACAATTTAATAAGTTTATAAATCCATTCAATATTACCTCCAGCTGCCTTTCCTTTCTCCTTTTATGTCCTCTTAATTCTCTCCTCTTTTCCTCCCTCATAGGTATCCTTTTCTTTTCCCTTTTATTTCTTCCTCCTTATTTCCTCTTCTCCTATCTCGTCAGCAGACTTCTCTGTATCCTTAGTTTGTTCGGCCTTCCCTTTCCCTTCCCTTTCTTTTCCTGCATACGAATGAAGTTACTCTAAATTTTTAGTCTTTTTTAGCTTAACAATATGGTTTTCGTATGTTAACTGCTATGTAAAGTGTGCGAGTTATTCTTTGTTCTGTAATAGTTACTCCAACATTTACTCCAGTTACTCTAGGTTGTCATACAATTACTCTAATGTTCTATATCAGTTACTCTTGGTATCATGTAGTTACTCTACTTCTTATAACAATTACTCTTTTAACATGCATTGTTACTTTCTATATGAAATCTTTTTGTTTCTCATTTGTAATGTACATGCAAGCACAAATTACCTTGTCGTTCTTCGTCCTCTGCTTTGTCACGCCGAGGTTTTCCAGTCTCGGTAGCTCCTTTGCTTTCTTTCTCAATAGTATCCAGCTTACTACATTTTGCTCTTTTCTCTGATGGTTTACTCGTCGGGGATCTGCAACCCCTATTTTCTTCATTTTCATTTTTGACTGAGGAGTCGCAGAAGCAACCTCCTTCTCCCCTTTTACAGCCTCTTCTTGTCTCGTTTCACCCGTGTTCGCATCCCCTTTTTTCATCTTCTTTTCCGCAATTGCTTCTTTCTCCACTACATCTGTTGCCTTGGGCATCGTAGCCCCTTTCGTATCCTCTTTTAGAGTAGTCTATGGTTCAGTGGCCGTCGCTTCCTATGGTTCTTTGGCCATCTTCTCCTCAGCCTGATGGTGTTGCATTTTGAAGTCTTCATCTTCTTCAATCACTGGCCGTAGATTCTTTCTCCACGGTGGCATTGTCAAGGTCTTCCTTGATGCTTTCTTTGTTCTCATCATCTCAGAAGAGGTAACTGGTCCACAATTGAGATGCAGTGAGATGTGGAATCAAAGATGATGGAGATGGAGGAGCAAGTAGAGATGAAGGAGTTGGGGATGTAGGTGGTTGCGGTGATCTGGTCGCCGGTGATTTTTGCACGAGAGGTAGAGTGACGACAGAGGGAGGGCAGAGCGACGGCAGAGGGAGGGTAGAGCGACGGTCTGAGCGAGGGAAGTGCGAGGGTTTTGGGTTTTTTGCTTTCGAATGCTTTCTGCCTATTTTGTTTTTTTCGAAGTAATTACGGGGCAATGCCACCGCGCACTGCTGCCAGGTAACTTGCCAAATGCTACCTGTCGGGCAACAAATTCTTACTCATATATATATATATATATATATATATATATATATATATATATATATATATATATATATATA
This sequence comes from Alisma plantago-aquatica, assembly GCA_963693085.1. Taxonomy (NCBI): domain Eukaryota; kingdom Viridiplantae; phylum Streptophyta; class Magnoliopsida; order Alismatales; family Alismataceae; genus Alisma; species Alisma plantago-aquatica. The sequence goes on from OY856412.1 coordinate 1,029,602,826, forward strand.
TATATATATATATATGTGTGTGTGTGTGTGTGTGTGTGTGTGTGTGTGTGTATTCATATATATACATCATTCATTCACTACTTGTGTGGGTAATTAAGGATAGTTACATGTGAATCTATTTTATAATAGGAAGACAATTACTTGTAATGATATATTCAAAATTTAATGAGATGCCCAAAATTGTAACAGAAAGACTGCTTTTGTAATACTATATAAATTGTTTACAATATTGTCATAAATATCATTTTTTTCTATTTTCAGAGGGACAATAAAAATTTCACATTGTATTTACAAAATGAGTATTTGTATTACAATTTTTCTATGACCCCTAACTTGGGTTTTGGGTTAACCCAATTTGCTTTGGCTTGATGAAGTTTTTAGAACCTTGTTCTAATCCTTTAGGATTCTTTTAGGGCTTGTGAATAACTTAACTTTCAATTTTGAGCTTATTTGGATGTTGTTTGTAATTTGTGTGCTAGTTTTGGTGGAAATTGCAATTTACCTAGAGTAGGGGGTTGATGTGCAATTTGGTACTTTTAGAGTGTGTCTTCCATCCTTTGACATCATCTAGGGAAGAAAGAAATAAGTGGGCTTCTTGTTTGAGCCTTGGATGAGTGGTGGCATCCTTAGTGATGATTAGCATTTTCTAGGGTATGCTTTGTTTCAACCTTGATAAACCTTAGTGATGGAAGCAACCTTGTGGTTTCCTTGGATGTGTTTCAACTAAAACACATGTCTTGGAATGATTTTTCTATGACCATGATTGTTTGGGGTGATATGTTTCAACCTTGATGTTTGTCTTCTTGTGTTTTGACCTCTTTGATGGTGATGATCTTGTTTCAACATATTATTTATGTTTTATTCTTGTTTCGACCTACATGAAGTGTTGCAGGAAAAACCACATGTTGGGGACCCAAGTATTTCGACATCCCACATAGATTATATCACCATCTCGTGCATAAGTGGTTGCATGTGGGTTCCTTTAGTAGACAAGTGTCTCTTTGGTGCCTTAGGGTGTTGACACCTGATATATTCCTTTCTCTCTCATCACTCAAGTATATAACCTCTTTTCTCTCCACATAATTGAACCCTTTCAGCCATTCTTGCTCCTTCTTTTCTTTTGGTCGCCTTGGATCCTTGGGGAGCAAGAGGAGTTGATGTTGGGGATCATGGTGGTCGGATCTCTTACTTGTGGTGATCTTTTTTCATCTTCAACCTTAGTAAGTATCTATTCTTCTTTTGTGATGTTTTTCTTGGAATATCTACCTCATCCTCCCACTTATCTTAGCCATGTACCATGTTTTGGCATGGTGATCGTTCTTGAGGAGAAACCCCTCATCACAAGGGTCATCGGACATAGTCATAAGAAGTTCTTCTCTCTTTTTCCTCCTTCCTTCTTTGGCTTGTCTAGGATCTTCTCTTCACCTTTTCTTGAGGTATTTTGACCTTGGTACTTTCTTGTTCTTGAGGTGTTTTTGTGGCCACAAGAGGAACCTTTGGTGGAGTGTCTTCAAACTTTGGATCATATGCTTGGATCCCTTGATCTTGGAGCTTGGGATCTTTGGTGTTGAGCTTCTTATGGAGGGTTATATAAAACTTAACCTTCTCTATTACTGCACTCTTTATGCATGCATGCTACTATGTTCTCTCTCTAAAATGTTTCCTTAACATGCTAGTAAATGATGATAATCTCTAGATCTTGATTGATGGTGTGAATCTTTCTTGGTTTAGTAGATATCTGAAACCCTAGTTGTGTAATTGATTTTTGGTGACTATGATATAATGGTGGTTTTTCTTCATATCTTGGTGAGGACCTTGAGTATGCTCTTTGATATTGTGTGCCTTGACATATTGTGGTGTTTTAAGTTCTATTTTAGGTGTGCTAAATGTGGTATTATCAGCCTTGCATGTGATGCTTTCGTTGAGTTTCCTTGGTTCACGTTTTAGTTTTTTGGTGATTGTTTTGTGTGGAGTGTTCCACCTTGATGATGATGGTGTTCCCTGATGTTATCTTCTATTTAGGATCATGTTCCTACCTATTTTGGTTTTTGGGCTGAGTGATGATAGGGTGCTTGACCATGTGGGGTTTCTACCCATGGATGGTTGTGGTCAATACGTTATGTTGAATTAGTTTGGTCGTAACATGTTAAGCTCTTATGGGATAGCTCTCTACCGTCTCTTTGTAGAGGTTGTAACCATGTCTTTATGGGTGAAGTTTCTTATTTCTTGTAGCGGTTATAACACCATGATGATGGCTAACCCTTTATCCATTTAGTGCTAGTCGAAATAGTTGTGTTGGTCATGGGTCGTAACCTTAGTTTCTTGGATGGTTGCTACATGTTTGTGTGGTGCATCAACTTTTTTGTTTCGAGGTGACCCTAACCCTAATAGGTTGTTGCAGTCAAAACATGCTTAGTTTGTTATGGATGGGTCATGTAGATGTTTTACGGTCATAACACATGGCTGTGGCAGGTCGATACCCTTGGTTATATGTATGGTCGTGACCTAGATGATAGTGGTTCGTAATACATGTAGGTGGTGTGGGTTAACACCTATGTATGTATACATGGTTAACACATATACACATGATTACATGATGATACAAGTATGGTTATGTTTGGATAACATAATGCTCAATTGTAAACATGATACTTAACTCGTATATGCTCCAAGAAAGTGGGAGGTTGTGTACCTAGGGTTTGGTGATTGAACACAACTATAAAACCCTAATCGGCTATGTATGTACCCTAACCCTAGTGTGGGTCATGTTATGTGTTTCTTTTATTTCTTAAAGTGGTTATCATTTTATGTTTCATCTCTATCCAGTTTACGAAACCCAAACATTGCAGGTGACATGAACTGGAGTATCATAGTTAGTGAGTTCTATGGTGGATAGGATGTGATTTAGGAATGATGTGATTGGGTTCTATGACCTAGCTGAGGATATATGCCTAGTGTGAGGTGTTATCCTCTAGTAATGTGATAAGGGATTGTCATCCTAATGAAAGTGTGAATATGATAATGAACTTGTGGGGCAGTAATATCTTATGGTGATAATGTGACTGGTTCACACCTTATACATTTTATATCTTCTAAAGTTGTACTATTTTCCCTTATCTTGGTAGAGTTTGTTTTGGATTTGTACGTTGTAACTTGATTGATGATAAAATATATACAATTGGCTTAATTAATAATGTGAAACCTAATCATGTAGGTGCTTTGTTCCATATATACATTCCAGTATCAGTCTTAATGTTGGATGGTGAAATGAGTTCTCCCTTAGTATACATGATTGGTTGTGGGCCATACCCAGGCTGGGGTGTGGCTACAGGCCATATCTCAGTGATATGACTCAATATATACTTTCACATGATTGGTTGTTGGCCATACCCTAGAAGGAGTAAGACTATGGGTCATAGCTCAATTTCACTAGTGTTGTTCCTATAAACCAAGGCAAGCTAGGTTGTTTTGTAGTTAGACTTGATTTGTCTATGCGGTTTTCTCTCGTGTTGTCCGAGAGGTGTGGAGAATTCATGGATTTCAACTCTTACTTAGACATTGTATGGCACTAATTTCGACTTAGTAGTGGTTAGTCCAAGTATAAGTGGTATACCTCATCTCCTCAGTGCATAATAAAAGACGTAATACAACTACATAGTGTATTTGCATAAGGAAAAAATGCAAAGAACATTGCCTGAAGCCTTGCCTTGATTTTGTATGGTTTGATTGGTAGACAATGTAAATGTTCTTCGTATTCCTTTTTAGAATATAAATTGATCTATTTCGTACTGGTAATCTTCTTATTTTGTTGATTACATATCATTTAGTTGAATCTACTCAAGCTACATAATATGTTATTTGCCTACTTAGCTTATATGTTCTTTTAATAGACGTCGCAGAAGAGTTATCTCTCTCGTTAGGATGTTCGGTCCCACCCTGTGCGTATCCACATCTTTTGGATGGTCGAGCATGAGGCAGTAGAGATTGTGTTGTTGATGCTGAGCAGTAAGAGGACCAGTAGCTGCAAAAAGATCGGACATGCTGCTTGTGTATAGAAGGAGAGTCCTATGTGTCATCCCTTTACACACTGGTATTTGGGGAGGTTTTTATTGTATGCATCGATACGAGGTTTTGGGATTTATGCACATTGTTTTATAGAGATGGTACAAATGTATATGAAGATGTTATCATGTGTAACTGGATGTGGTTTGAGAGCCAGTAAACAATATCTTGTAAAATGTTTTGTACAAGTGATATGCAATACATGTGGCTTTTTTGGACTCATGTGCAACATTTTGTGACTCCTATGGTTTATTAAGATCAGTTTTAATTTTCCTGTGTTGTATGGTAACCTAGATGTTTAGTTTTAGCTCTACATTTTAGTTTTGAGTTATCTCTCTTGTTGCGCATCGAGGCAT